>PVIR01000324.1:0-25526 GCA_004026965.1 Petromus typicus
AAATAAATAGGACAGAGATGTGTGAATACCATATCTTCTCTCTAGCATGAGAAAGTAAAGGTGAAAATGTGTTCCAAAATGTATGATAGGTATTGTGAAATAGGAAGAAAACATTCAAAAGGAAAAGGGAAAGGACAAGTAGGGGAAAGTAAAGAAGGCATAGAAAAAATTTGATGGTTATAAAAAAGGAAACAAAGCTTATGTATATAGAGGAATAGGAATTGTAGAGAGAGCAGGGGAATAGGAAAAAATGAGAAACAAAATGTGTCAGTACAGGTAAAAATTCTCAATGTTGAATGTATAATAATGTATATATAAAAATGTAGCAACAAAATCAATTTTTAAAAAAATTCATGTAGAAGCTTCGGTGTGAAGATATGTTTCTATTTGCCCTGGATATTTACTGAGGGGTGGAGTTGTAGGTCATATGGAAAGTCTGCATTTAGTCCTTTAAGAAACTTTGTTTCCTCCTAGCACTAGGGAGGCAGAGGCAGGAGGATTGCTGTGATGTGAGTTGGAGGCTGAGCACAGGGCCAGCCTGAACTACAAAGCAAGACCCCGTCTCAAAAAAAAAATGGAAACTTTGTTTCCCAAAATGGTTGTTTCATTTTATATCCTCACCAGCTGTAGAAGAGCTGAATTTCCCACATCCTGGCAACACTGTTATTATATTGCTTACTCTGTCTCATTATCCTAGTGGACATAAGAGTGATATCTCACTGTTTTTTCACATAAACATATCTTTATTTTGACTCATTGTGTTTGTGCCTGAATATGGGGAACAGTGTCACATTTCAAGGCATGTATACAATGGGAAATGATGAGGACACTAAGTCCATCTGTCATTTCAGACATTGTGGTTTCTTTGTGTTAAGAAATTCTGTCATTTGCAACAACATGGGTGGAACTTAAGGACATTAGGTAAGTGAAATAAACCAGGTTCAGAAAGATAAATACTGCATATTCTCATTGATAAAATGTTGACCTTGTAGAAGCAGAGAATAGAGTAGTGCTTACTAGAGTCTGAGAAGAGCAGAGGGCATTGGAGGCTGAAGAGAAGATGGTTCATAGGCACAGGGGTGTTGTTGGATAAGAGCACAGGGCCTTATGTTTTGTAACTGAACTGGAAAACTACAGTGATGGTAATTAACTGAATATTTCAGAAAGGTACAGAAGATATGGGATGTTCTTGTTGTTGACTTGATTTTCATTTCCCTGATGGCAAATGATGTTGAACATCTTTCCACATACTTGTTGGTCATTTGTATGTTTTTCTCCAAGAAATATCTGTTCAGATCCTTTGCCCATTGTGTGTGTATATGTGGGAAAGGGGTGCTGAGGACTGAAGCCAAGGTCTTGTGCATGCTAGGTAAGTGCTCTGCCACCAAGCCACATCCTCAGCCCATTTTTTAACTGAGCTCTCTTTTTATTACTGGTTTGTAAGTTCTTAATATAGTCTCGATATGATTTCTTTATCAGCTGTACTATTTGCAAACATTTTCTCCCATCCTGAGCATTGTTTTATCACTTTCCTGTTGGTTGCCTTCCAAGCAAAGTAGATTTCTATATTTATGATGCCCAATTTATGATCTTTTTCTTTAGCTTTTTGAGTTTTGAGGTCACACCTAAGATACCCTGGCCAAACCCAAGATCAAGATTTGCTTTTCTGTTTTCTTCTAAGAATCAATGCTTTTAGCTCTTACAATTAGGTCTCTGATTGATTTGAAGGCCAAGGCTATGTGTGGTACAAAGCAGCAATCAAATCTCACTGTTATGCCTGTGGCCCTTTCACTTTTGATCTTTTCCAGGGTCTTTTCTCAGTCTGTCCTCACACCCCTGAAACTGTCCTTTGGAGAAGAGAAATAGATCCAGCTGTGCAGTTGGGCTGTTCCTGGGACTCTCTTCTCATCTGAACCCCATCCGCTCTGCACAGGGTGGGTGAGGCAGTAACCGAGGAGACTTGAGTCTCGACCCCTCAGAACCTGAAGGCTGAAAATGTAAGGTTTCATTTTCACCGGGACAGTAGTCACTGGAGCACCAAAAGCTAATCTTCTTCCTAATGACACCAAAGGCCTTCAAAACTGTGGCTGTCTATCAGGTTGACTAATCATTTCATTCCACTGAAGCACCGAAAGCAAACAGCAGGAAAGATAATGGTGGGAAACATAGAATCAATGTAACACAAAATAAGAAGCGATTGCTTAGCGATGGCACCTCGGTAACCACAGTGACAATGACTTCTTAGTTCCCCCACGCCATGAACTTTCCCTAACTCTACTCTGGCCTCTCCAACCAGGAGCTCCCTGGAGAGCAGCCTCCTGCTCCTAACATCCTTTCCTCTTCTATCTTCTGCCATAGCCTAAATCACCCTGACCAGAATTCCCTCCAGGTACATCTTCCTTCCTCTCTCATCCCACCACTGGGCCCCAGGGCAGTAAAGAAGATTTCTTCCAGAGGCCCAGGTCAATGGCTTCTCTCTTCCAAACTGCCCATTTCTGGCTCCCTTCTCTAGATGCATCAAAGCCCCTACCTTGAACCACAAGCCTGCCTCAGATAATGTGACCAGCTAAGTAAATTTCTCCTTGCCCACATCCTGCCTCTGAAATATGACACCCATCTGAGTAGACCCTACCCTAGATGGCTTGTAAAAGAGTAAGCCAAGATCAGTTCTCACGGAAGACTGCCCTATGACAGCAGAAATCACAGGAACTCAGACAGGACGCATGTGCCTACACTCTGATCCTCCCACTGCTGGTGAAACCCCAGAGCCTCAATCCCCATCTTGACCCGCCCAGGCCTCACCCTGCCCCTCCCTGCAGGGCAAGGTCCAATAACTTCAAGAAGAAGTCAGAGATCAGCACTGGGGAGCAGGAGCTGGCGGGAGGTGAGCCAAGCGCAGCGCACGGGTATGTTGTGATGGGAAAAGGGAAAGGGCTGAATGGGAAAGGGAGAGCGCAGAAGGACAACGTGTGGAGGGAGGAGCAGGAGAAACAGGTACAGAGCAAGAGGGAGCAGACATGCACAACCCCAGAGGCAGTTGCAGAAGCTCCAGACTGCTCTGGGGTTGAAGCAGGAAGGCGCAGCAAGTAGGTGGATGGGGAGGATCGAGGACGCTGCCTGCTTGCAGCACAGAGGCCTAGGTGGCAGCTGGCTCCATGGCCACCGTCCACCTTCCTGCTGCCCATGTGGATGTAGGAACAGAGGCTTCTTCTGCTAGAGAGGGAAAATATAACTTCTGCGTCTCCCTCCTTCATGGCAAAGCAGAAAGAAATTTGGGATAAGAAGTTGTAGAATAAAGAGTTCTGGCCTTGAAATGACATGGTGGTACCATAGATGTACCCTACTGAGGGAGAAACACCATCTGAAAATGCTGCGTAGTGCAGGACTTCAGCCATGTGATACTCTGCAAAAAGGCAACATGTGGAGCAGTAAAAGATCAGTGGTTGGTAGTGGTCAGGGAGGGGGAGGTGAATAAGCAAGTGTGGTTTTTTTAAGGCAGTGAAACTACTCTGTGATACCGAAAGGAGGGATGCGTGTACTTCTACATTTCTTGAAATCCACTGAATGCACAGCACCAATGTAAACTGTGGGCTGTGGGGAATAAAAAGGTGCCGCTGTTGGTTCATCGAGTCTAACACATGTCCCACTCTGGGGGATGCTAACAGAGGGAGAGAGACTGGTGGGGAAAAAGGACAGCAGATATGCGGGAGCTGTCTGTGCTTTCTGCTTAACTTGGCTGTGAATCCAAAACTTCTCTAAAAATGAACCAACATTTAAATTGCTAGGTCAGTAATCTATTCCAGCAATGGAAAGGTGACCCATACAGAAAACTGGTGCTGGAGAAGTGAAGTCATTGTTGTGACCGTACCTAGCCATATGACTCATTAGCCTTTGGAACTGGTTTGTCTGAGGAGTTGGATAAACTTAGAGATAAAGGCGAGAGAAACCCTAGAGAACTGTAAGCGGAGCTGGATGGGCAAATCGGGAGGAGGGTTGCACAGAAGGCCAGAATACTGATAGGAATGCAAACAGTGAAGTCTGTGCTCATGAGATCTGAGACAGAAACAAGGACTGTATGGAGAACTGGACTACAGGCCATTTGTATTACATTCTGGGGAAGAATTTACATGCTGTCTATGTCATAAAACTTTGTGCAAGGCTGAATTGAAAGACAGCAGACTATAATTTGGCTGAGGAAATTTCAAGGCAGCATAACATTTGGCTATGGTATGAGTTCTTCCGGCTGCTTTTACTCAGACTTACATGGAAAATCAAGGGAAAGAAAGAAAAAGCAGAACTGAAAATTTTGCATAGCTGGCAGTTTGGCCCCAAAAGAAGCAAGTGTAAAATTGGAGCTAAGGAGAATGTGGTGGCAGATGAGACTACTGTCATTAAAGGAAGTTAAGCATTTTGCAACAGGACAATAGGAGAGATGCCTTGGGGGCATCTCAGTAATTGGTTAGACTTCATTCATCAGCACAGGATTAAGAGTATAAAAGTGTAAAGTTGTTGAAAATGTATTGCTTTAAGAAGAGAGCCCCAGGGCACCCTGCTCACCCAGGGCTACCTGGGGAAACATTTCTCCAAATTCAGCCATCTACCTCAGGGGCACTGCAGTTGTGGTCCAACGCATGCTAACTCCTCCTTGCATATGTAATTCAGCAACCTTAACATCAAGCACATGAAGCTAGTTGGGTTGTTGTTGTTTTTTGAGACAGGGTCTCGCTTTGTAGTTCAGGAAGGCTCTGAGCTCACTTTGTAGCCCAGGCAAGCCTCAAACTCACAGCAATCCTCCTGCCTCTGCCTTGCAAGTGCTGAGAATACAGGTGTGAGCCATCACACCCAGCACCGTGGTATGTGGTTGGGAGAGTATCGAACACGGGACCCTGTATTTACAAGGCAGACGCTGGAACCACTGAGCTTAATCCTCGGTCACACATGAAGCTAGTTCTGCAAGCATGCAAGATTTGTGAGATCATGGGGCCTTCCACTCAGATTTCAGAGGAAGGTCTGAGAGTTCAAAGTCAGAATCCCTGAACGGAGCAATTGTGTGAAGCCAGGGGAGTTGTGGAGACGCAAGGAAGTTAGCAATGCCAGGAACATGGAATACTCACTGAGGAAAGCTATAAGCAGTGAGCACAGCCAAACCAGGAGAGAGGACTTGTGGGCTGCCACAGGTCAGACTGCAGGGGTGAAGCCACCCACGCCCTCTGGAACTCACATCTTACCATCTTATGCTCTGACACAGACATGAAGCAATAGGATTTGCTGGCTTTTGTTCTTGATTTGGTCTTATCCTATTCCACTCCTCTAAGCATCCCTTCTGAAATGGGAATGTTTACCCTATGCTATTATGTCTTGGGAGTATGTAACTTATATTTTTGCATTTTACAAGAATTCATAACTAAGAGTCTGAATCTCAGCGGAGATTTTAGACTTGAACTTTTGAACAATGTCGGAATTGCTGAGGCTTTGAGGGAGGGATTAGTGTGT
Source organism: Petromus typicus (assembly GCA_004026965.1). Lineage (NCBI taxonomy): Eukaryota > Metazoa > Chordata > Mammalia > Rodentia > Petromuridae > Petromus > Petromus typicus. The sequence continues at coordinate 5,494 of PVIR01000324.1, forward strand.
TTTCAGGTTGTACACAGGATAGTTGTATCATGATAGGTGAAAATAGGACCTTTTCATTGTCTCTATTTGGAAATGAAGTATGGGTTAAAAAGATGTGTTCGCATGTCAAGTTGACACAGCATTGACCTGCGATGGTTAATCTTTATTGTCTACTTGATTGGTGTGAGGCACACCTGTGAGCTAGATCAGTAAAGCACACTTTGGGGTGTGTCTGGGTAGATCATAAGGAGATAACCTTGGGAACTCTACCTGGTCCTGAGCCTCTTCCATTCCAACTTTTCTCTTGCTTCTCAGATGTGTTGAGTTGAGCCACTTTCCTCCACCTCACCTTCCCAGCATGATGTTTCTGCCGGGGATGAAACCCCCCAAACTGAAATCTTTGCAACCACACACCAGAATAAACCCCTCAGTCAGACGTGGTGGCAGATACTTAGAACCCTAGCAGTTCAGAGGCTGAGGCAGCAAGACCATCATGAATTCAAAGCCAGACAGGGCTATGTAGTGAGGCAAAGGTCAACCTGTACTGCACAGTGAGACCTTCTCTCCAAAAACCAAAACCCAAACAAAACACAATAAACCTGTCCTCTTTTAGGCCTCTATAAAGCACTGTGTCACAGGAACAAAAAGGTACCTGATATAGAGGCCTGGGCAGAATTGAATACTGAGCTGGCAGTCAGCTCAAATTCTCTTGGAGTTCTGGGTTCTTATAACAGTCTCTGTCTTATCTGCCTCCCTGAGGCTGGGCCTAGAAAGCAAAAGATCATGTGTGATCCTGCCCACCTTGAGTCAGAAAGGAAAATTTTCAAGGTGGGCTGCATCCCTAGAGCAACACTAGAGCTGTATAAGAGTCTAGATGTGGGGACTGGGAAGCAGAGAAAAAGACTTTCTTGGGGGTACCAGAGATTGGATTAGGGACCTTGCACTTACCAGGCAGGCATTGGAACCATTGAGCTAAATCCTTGGCTTTTTTTCTTTTCTTTTTTTTTTTTTGACAGGGTCTCACTAGGTAATTCACACTACCCTTGACTCACTGTGTAGCTTGGGGTGGCCTTGAGCTCATGGTGAGCCTCCAAGGGCAAGGGGTCCAATAACAGAAAAGCTGTGGCTCCCAACAGTCCACCAGCTCACCATGCCCAGCAAACACCTTTCACTGGTCTCCAGTTTAAGAAAGAAATTAAAAGAATCATGTCATAGTGACATATGTTGTACCCATATTTATAGCACCTCAGTTTGTAACAGTTAAATCTTGGACACAGCCCAAATGCTCATCAACAGGAGACTGGATAAGGAAGATGTGGTTTTTTTTCTAGAATAGAGTATTACTCAGCCATAAAGAATGATAAATTTGAGTCCTTTATACTTGAACAGATGTACCTTGAGAATATACTCATAAGTGAAATAAATAGGACACAGATGTATAAAAACTATATCATTTCTCTGGTTTGAAAAACTGAAAGTTTAAATAAATTCCAAAATATATGATAGGTAATATGAAATAGGAACAAAATGTTCAAAAACAAAAGGAAAAAGGCAGGTAAGGGAAAGTAAAGAAAAAATTGATGGTGAAAAAAAGGAAACAAAACGTACGTGTATAAAAGATGGGAGAGTTAAAGGGAAGGCAGGGGAATGGGAAAAAATGAGAAGACCTGTCATGTACAAGTAAAAATTCTGAATGTTCATAATGTACATATAAAATATACCAATAAAATAAATTTTTAAAATGCTCATGAATATACAAATTAAATACCAAAGTGCTAAGGGAACACGGAGTGGGGAAGTGAGCTATATTAGGTAGGACCAAGGGCAGGAAGGTCCTTAGCCAGCTTTAAGAGGAGGTTTAGGATATAAACTTGGCATAGGAGAGACACCATGAAATGTGGCTTCTCTGGAGAGAATCGTGCATGAGGATGATGAGGCCTCTACCTGAAGAGATGCATTATGGTCCTAACATTTGGAGTCAGTCATGGGACACGCAAAACATATTTCTCAAAGAGCAAAACTTAAACACCCCTGAAGCTCAGGCTCTCCTTTGCCAGGTCTCTCCATCAAGTCCTGGATGAGGCACGGCTGCATTCACTTATGCCTGACTCCAGTTGTGCCACAGAGCTCTTAGGAGAAAAGGCACCTCACATCCCAGAGTTTAAAGCTGCCCTGCCAGTCAGGGCCTGGACCCCGGGAGGAAGCTGGTCGAGACAGACCTCAGAGACTTACCCTGTGCTTCTGTCTTCTCCAGGATTTTCCCCAAAGTTCCAATTTGGGAAATGAAAGCAAGCCCCTCTATGACTCTTTTGATCAACCCATAACTAAGTCCTGGAACCTGAGCCCCACCTGTGGGAGCCGAGAAGTTGAGAGTCAGAGGAATATCCGAGTAGGGTTTCAAGGTCAGTTGGAGCCCTAGGAAGTCAATGACAGCAGCGAGAGCAACATCTCTGTTGAGAAATGTCGTGGTGAGGAGCAGAGTCCCAACACCATTGAAGAGGACGACAGGGGGGCCTGAGAAACCAGGGCAGAGAACAGCAATGGCCAGTGGCTGCACTCTGCCAGTGCAGGGTCTCCCAGGGACTCGGCACACAGCAGGCCTTGGCGGGTAGCCCCACCGCAGGCACAAAGGAGGACAGAGAGGCCATCACTAGCCTTCTCAGTATTGTGCAACTCTACTCCCAGCTACTCACACAAGATTTTCCTGGTAACTTGATTGTGCTCTCCTCCCAAAGAAAAAAGCAAAGAATGTCTCCCTGTATCACGGCCTGGGCTGATTCCAGATGCTGTCAAACGTGCCCTTATAGCCTTGGATGATCAACAGGCCACACTGAAGAATCCACTGGAGGACCAGAGAGGGCTGGGCAAGACTGCAGAACTTCCTTGTGTAGAATTACTCTGCAGTTCTTAAAACCTGCAATGTGGGGGCAGGGATGCAGCTCAGTAGTGCTGTGCCCGCCTGGCAAGGGCAAGGTCCTGAGTCTGATCTCAGGATCCTGATCTCAGGATCACAAAAAATACATACATACATACATATGTATGTACACTTTCAAAAAAACCTGCATTGTACTCACTCGGATCCAAAACCAGGGTTGACTTTAAAGAGAAGCCAAGGGTAATGACACATGCCTGCAATCCCAACACTGAGAAGGATGAGGCAGGACGGCTATGTAGTAAGTTCAAGACCAGCCTGCAATACATACCAAGACTTTGTCTCAAAAAATTAAAAAGAGAACACAAGACACACACACACACACACACACCGAGAAAGAGAGAGAGAGAGAGGCCAGCCAGGAGTGATCCTTTACACTCTAATCCCAGCACTGAGAAGCTCAGATAGGAGAATTGTAAGTTTGAGCCCAATATGGGCAATGTAGTGACTAAGAAAGACTTGTCTCAAAAAATAAAATCTTTTTTTTTTTGAGACAGGATCTCGTTGTAGTTCAGGCTGGCCCTGTGCTCAGCCTCAAACTCACATCACAGCAATCCTCCTGCCTCTGCCTTCCGAGTGCTGGGATGACAGGCCTGAGCCACCACGCCCGGTACTGTGCTATGTGGTACTGATTGCTGCTGGGCGTGAGTCTCCACGCCCAATATTGTTATGTGGTTACCGGGGATTGAACCGGGTCTTTGCACTTGCAAGACAGGTGCCGGAACCACTGAGCTAAACCCCCGGTCCTCAAAATATAAAACTTTTAAAAGGCTGGGAATATAGCAAAAGCTCTCGATTCAACCCACAGGGGACAGGGACAGAGACAGAGAAACAGAACTGATACTGCTTATGTACGTGTGTTTCTCATAAAGCCCAAGTCCTTTCTATTCACCCTTTGGTTGTCTTCTCTCAGTTACTCTAGGAGATAGGGTTTGCTGTTATTTTCATTTCACAGCTGATAAAACGGAGGTCCAGAGAGGCTGAGTGATGTTCCCAAGGTCACACAGCAGCCCTCGTGGTATAACTAACCCGGACTCAAGCCAGCCCGTTGCCAGAACCTACCCTCTGAACTTCTACTCTAAATTTCAAAATTGGGCTTCCAAAAAGTATTTTATCTTCCAAAAGGTATTTCTGCTGTGGGTACCCATAGCCCTGGGGATCTTCAGGACACAGTACACATTCTGTGCCCGTGGGAGGGCAGTGCCCAGGCCCTGCTGCGATTTATGGCACTCAGGGGTAAGGAGTGTGCTACATGCTAAGCTCGCACCCAGCAAGCAAGCACAAGAATCTAGACAAGAAAGTCTGCAGGGCCATACAGAACTGCAGAGGAAAGGGAGGACAGAGCGACAATCAGTGACATACAGATGGGGCCTGGCTGAGTTTGGGGACGATGTGTGGGCACCCAGTGACCCCAGCTACCTCCCACTTGGGGGTGGAGCAAGCAGAGGAAAATGGGCAGGTGAAGGAGCACGGTGGTGGCCTGAGACAAACCCATTTCGCTCCATAAAACACCTAATCCCTCCGCTCTCCTCCATTCCAGAGCAATGGGGCGAGAGAGCCTGGGCCTTGCCTGCATCCTGGCTGCCATCTTGGCTCTACAGATAGCGAGCACAGAGCGCCCCCAGTGGACGCTGCACAGCAAGGCGCAGGTGTTTGCGGACCTGAGCGCCCAGGAGCTGAAGGCGGTGCACAGCTTCCTCCAGTCCCAGCAGCTGGGGCTGCAGCCCGCAGCGACGCCGACCATGGCCAAGAACTCGGTGTTCCTCATCGAGATGCTGCTGCCCAAGAAGCAGCATATGCTGAGATTTCTGGACACAGGAGGCAGGCCTCCTGTGCGGGAAGCCCGGGCCATCATCTTCTTTGGGGCCCAGGAGCACCCCAATGTCACCGAGTATGCAGTGGGGCCTCTGCCACAGCCCTCCTACATGCGAGCACTGAAGCCCAGACACCAGCCCTCCTGGGCTTCCAGGCCCTTGACCTCGGTAGAGTACTCATTCCTCTTCAGCACCCTCAAGGAGGCCACCAAGCCCCTGCACCAGTTTTTCCTGGATACCACAGGCTTCTCCTTCCAAGACTGTGGCAAGAGGTGCCTGACCTTCACTGATGTGGCCCCTCGAGGCCTGGCCTCAGGCCAGCGCCGCAGCTGGATTATCTTACAGTGCCAGGTAGAAGGCTATTTCCTGCACCCCACGGGCCTGGAGCTTCTGGTGGACCACGGGAGCGTGGACGTCCAGCACTGGCGAGTGGAGCAGGTCTGGTACAATGGGAAGTTCTACCAGAGCCCGGAAGAGCTGGCCCGGAAGTACGCAGATGGAGAGGTGGACACTGTGATCCTCGAGGAAGCACTGCGAAAAGGCCAGGGCACTGAGAGCCCAGAGGATCTGCCTTTGTTTTCCTCCTACAAGATTCGCGGGGACTTGTCCACCTCCAGCCGCGTGGGCGGCCCCCGCCTGGTGCAGCCTCATGGCCCACGCTATAGGCTGGAGGGCAACACCGTGTACTATGGGGGCTGGAGCTTTGCCTTCCAGCTGCGCACCTCCTCCGGGCTGCAGATCCTGAATGTGAACTTCGGGGGTGAGCGCATCGCCTACGAGGTCAGTGTGCAGGAAGCCGTGGCTCTGTACGGAGGACATACGCCCGCGGGCATGCAGACCAAGTACATCGACATGAGCTGGGGCCTAGGGAGTGTCTCTTTCGAGTTAGCCCCCGGCATCGACTGCCCAGAGATAGCCACCTTCCTGGACACCTTCCACTATTATGATGTTGATGACCCTGTCCTCTATCCCCGAGCCCTCTGCCTGTTTGAGATGCCCACTGGTGTCCCACTTCGACGGCACTTTAACTCCAACTATAATGGTGGCTTCAACTACTATGCAGGGCTAAAGGGTCACGTGCTCGTGTTACGGACAACCTCGACTGTCTACAATTATGATTACATTTGGGACTTCATCTTCCACCCAAATGGAGTGATGGAAGCCAAAATGCACGCCACGGGCTACGTCCATGCCACCTTCTACACCCCCAAGGGGCAGCGCTACGGCACTCGCCTGCATACCCACCTGCTTGGGAACATGCACACCCACCTGGTGCATTACCGCGTCGACCTGGATGTGGCAGGTAGGACTCAGAACCGGGCTCCAGGTCACACACCTGCACCCACTTACACTTCAATGATCCCAGCTATTTCTTACCTGGGCTGGGGTAAGGGGAGGAATCTCAGTCCATAACAAAATCACAGGCTCAAACTCTCTGACATGAAACTAGGAGTGGTTTCCCAGCCTGCTCCTGTTTGATATAAAACTAGAGCTTCAGATGCCCTGACCAGCCCCTAAGTTGCAGCCTGGATTCCAGTGTGGACCAGTCTTTGACTTGCAGCTGAGCTGAGTAGAAAGCTGTTCATGAGCCAGGGAAGGAGGTCGCTGGAGTAGTGACACCTGAGGACACTCAGTGTTTCTCTCGAGGTCACCATGGAAAAGCAGCAGGGGTGTCACAGCCAATCACATCCCATAACGAAACAAGGGCCCTGGGCAGATGCGCAGCTCCCACCAGCGGGCCCAGAGGGAACCAGCTGCTGTCTCTCAGGCCCGGGCTGCCCTGCTCTGGGGGTTACACGGCTCTTGAGAGACCTGCCAGTGTGGTGCTGGGATTGCTGCCTTGCCGTGACTGACCGTGAGCTCTCCTCCAGCTCCTCTGGTCTTTGCAGTCCCCTCTCTCCATCCCCAGAGCTGGCCCAGGACACAGCCCAGCAACCTCTTTGCCAGGCATTTCAGCTATTGGATGGAGGCCGGGCAGGAGAGGGAGGGTTCAGTTCCAAGTGCTCGATTCTCCTCCTTCCCTATGTATGAGGTGTGGGGGGAAATAGATGGTAAATGTCAAAAAATGTTTTTAAATGGCTCCAGAGAAGGATACCTTGCTATGACTCCTCCTCAAAATACTCTTCAACTTTAAGCACATTCGCCTCCTCCATCTGGCCACTTTCCGGAGCAGCTCTGGAGTCCTCCATCATGAAGGTCTTTAGTTGTGCTTTCCTTGATGTCTCAAATCAGCTTAAACCCCTTCTCTTCCATGGTCATTTGGATTTGGGGGAGAACACGGAAGTCTCTCAGTGCCAGATCTGGTAAACAAGGTAGATGAGGATGACATCATGTTTTTATGAGCCTGTCTTTCCATAGCATGGCACTGGGCAGCAGTATTTGGCATATTTTTGACCATAGCTCATAAAGAAACTCAGGAAAAAAAGACTCTAGAACTGCTTCAGAAAGTGGCCAGAAAGATGACGTGAGTGTGTTCAAAGGAAGGGGGACATTTTGAGGAGCATTAATGGCAGTGTGCCTTTTACTGTCCAAAACTTTTCAATTTAAACCTTCCTTATATATTTGGGTCACACTGTGTGTCCCTCAGGTACCAAGAATAGCTTCCAGACACTTCAGATGAAGCTGGAAAACATCACCAACCCCTGGAGCCCAAGGAACCACCTGGTGCAGCCCACCCTCCAGCAGACCCAGCACTCCTCGGAGAGCCAGGCGGCCTTCCGCTTCCGGCAGACTCTGCCCAAGTACCTGCTCTTCACCAACCGTGAGAAAAACCCCTGGGGCCACGAACGTAGCTACCGCCTGCAGATCCACTCCATGGCGGATCAGGTGTTGCCCTTGGGCTTGCCGGAGGAGAAGGGCATAACCTGGGCCAGGTGAGAGGGCCCAGGGCGCTGGTGAGGACCAGCTGCTTCCTTGTGTCCCTGTCTGTCTGTCTGTCTGTCTTCTAGCATGAGGCTCAGTGTCTGTGCGCATCTGGGGAGAGCCTCCCTGTCCTCCTGACTATGAAAGGCCTGGGCTCCATTCTGGGGAAGCAATAATGTCCTCATCTCTCATTCTGAACGTGCTCCCTAGGAGAAGCTGGGCAGCCACTTCTGCATCCAAAACCACCTGGCTTCCTCTTGCCTGCAGGTATCCCTTGGCAGTGACCAAGTACCGGGAGTCAGAGCGGAGCAGCAGCAGCATCTACAACCAGAATGACCCCTGGAACCCCTCTGTAGTCTTCCAGGAGTTTCTTCACAACAATGAGAACATTGAGAATGAGGTACCAGCCCAGTCCCCACCCCACCCACCCCTGGCTCATCACCAGCAGAATACTAACCAGGCTCTTCCCAGACCTGTCCCTGTCCCTGTCCCAGGGCTCTCTACATAGAGACCAACCTCGCAGGAGGTCACCACAAATCTGCCTGGCTCTGAAAATGGGGGTTCAGTGTAGGGGGCTCTCAGGAAGCTTCTAGAAGCCAATATGGCCTCCAATGGTCAGTACTCAGCCCGCTCTCTCTCCTGCAGGACTTGGTGGCCTGGGTGACTGTGGGCTTCTTACACATCCCCCACTCGGAGGACATCCCCAACACAGCCACACCCGGGAACTCCGTGGGTTTCTTGCTCCGGCCCTTCAACTTTTTCTCGGAGGACCCATCCCTGGCATCCAGAGACACTGTGATCGTGTGGCCCCAGGACAACGGTCCCAACCACATCCAGCGCTGGATCCCAGAGGACACAGACTGCTTGAGGCCTCCACCTTTCAGCTACAATGGCACCTACAGGCCTGTGTGAGGCCTGGCCCCAGCTCCTATCTGAAGCCTACGAGCCCCAGAGGGCAGAAATAAACCCTCAGCAACCAGCCTAGGTGCTGTTCTTGGGGACCAGCAGGGCAGCCACAAGCACACACCGCTGTGGGGTCTGTTCATGTTTGTCTACTACACCGCAAAAAGACCTCCAAAATCAGAGCTTGGGCCCATGGAGCCAAGAAAAGAGTGGGTTGGGAAGGTCTGGTGCAAACACACAGAGTGGTTCCATAAAATAGTTACTACCTCCTCTTCCTCCAAGATGCCACTGAGGCTGCATGTCCCTGCTTCTCTTAGACATCTGCTTGGATGGCACCTGGGGGTATCTGTTGTATGACTGAGAGCTTAGGACACACAAATCCCAAACTGCACACCCCTTCCCAACCTCCCCGCTCCCTCTATGCTGTTGAATTCTCATCCCTTGCGCCAAGCAGTGATCTTTCCCATGCCCTTGGCTACCACAGTGCTGGCCCTTAGCCCATCTATCCCAAGGGGACAGAGAGAGACCTGAGCCTCTCTTGCCCTAAGAAAGAAGCAGACCCAAGAGTTCCAGGGCCTCTCTTCTAGGCCACCACTTCTAGCTTTCTTCCCTTGTAGCTCCAGCCTCTACATCCTAGCAATGCTCCCATCCTTCCTATAGTAGCCCCCATGATGTGCCCAGCCAGGGACACAGAGGTGAGGAAGACAAAGCCCCTGTCTGCAAACAAGACACCCACAGTTCAAGGGAAACAGGCCTGAGGAGGGCTACTAAGCAGAAGTGGATGTCCCAGGGCAGTCACTTCATGAGTTTTTGATGTATTTTTATTGATTAAAAACTAGTAGTCTGGACTGACCCTAGAACTACTGGTCGCTCCACTTTGGTGGACAGTGTGGCCTCTGTGAACTGGCTCAACAGTTGCTCATTGTGTGACATCAGTGTTCTCAAGTACTCAGCACCCCAAGGCCAGCTCCACCTAGGCACGTGAGTCCTTGCTGGTCACCATGCACCACTGAGAGGGGGACAGTTGCTGCCCAGCCCTCCTCAGGCAAGAGAACTAAGAGTAGCAGATGTTCCAGCCACAACCTGAGAGCAGGAGTCCCCAGAAGTCGGGCGGCCCAGAGTCCTCACCGTCAGCCTGCCTGGTCCCCTGCCAACCCAGCCACCCCCAAGAAGCTCAGTCAAGTGGATACCATGGCCCACGCAGCTGACCAGGGAGCCATCCTGGGGAATGACTCCCAGCGCTTCCAGGGACAGAAGGTGGCATGCACAGGGCGAGGTCTCCATTAGCTGCTGCATCACATGAGGGTGGGGACAAACAAGAAAGCTTGGGGCCCTGAGCTGTTCCATTGAGCCTGCCTTGGCAGCCTTTGCCCACACCTCCAGGGGACCACGCCTTCAATCCCCACAGCCTTCCTTCTGACTTAGAGTCGCCCTAACCCTCTCCTGCTGATCACGTGTCCTGACCACGAGTCCCTCATGTCTGAGCACAGCTCCCCGAAAAGTGCAGCTCCCCAATCCAAATTATTAAGAATTCAGGATGGTGGGCCGGGGAGTTAGCTCAGTGGTTCCGGCGCCTGTCTCGCAAGCGCAAGGACCCGGGTTCGATTCCCCGGTAACCACATAACAATACTGGGTGTGGAGACCCACATCCAGCAGCAGCCAGTACCACATACCGCAGTGCCGGGCGTGGTGGCTCACGCCTGTAATCCCAGCACTCGGGAGGCAGAGGCAGGAGGATTGTGATGTGAGTTGGAGGCTGAGCTCAGGGCCAGCCTGAACCACAAAGCGAAACCCTGTCTCCAAAAACCTAAAAAAAAAAAAAAAAAGAATTCAGGATGGTGACAGCAGAGTACTGACACATGCTGCAGGCCTGCATGCTGGTCATGCTGCCTGTCACTGGCGCCCACCATGAACAGCAGCGACATCCCAGGACCACGGGCTGTTTCTCATGCTGTATTTAATCGTAATGCATCAAGACAGCATGTAATCATCTCATCAAAGCATTCCATGCCTCCCAAAAACATTTATTAAATTGCTATGACAGTTGTGGCAAATATTTCGTTTTAACCAAAGTCAGTATTACTAGTTTAACTAAAGTTACCTTGTGCAATTCAGAGCAATTACACATTAACCCTAACTTATCTTGACAGTAAGCTTTTCCACTGAAAAGACACAGTTAGCTAAATATATTTCTCAACTACTGTAGGTTCCTCAAGGATGAATCCTAAGTGCCTGGCTAGCCAGGAGCTCTTTCTCAGAGCACACCTATTAGCTGTCTGATTAATGCTTCCCCATTTGCTGTGCCTCTCCCAATTAGGGGAGATGTTTGTATTTGGAGCCACTTGTGTGGTAATTGACTGGCTCTGTTAAACCGCATGGATTCCCTGTGCAGGGCCACTGCGAGTCCCACATCCCACGGCATAGAACTGCTCCTTTTTTCCCAAAAACATTTTTCTATAACTGAGATATTACTGGTTATACTGAGGATTACTGTAGACATTTCACTTTGTACACAATTCTTTATCCAGGCACCAAAAGCCTAAAAAGCCATGTATTATGTTTCTTGTTTAAACATTTATCTCAGCAACTTTTGAGCTTCGAATTTAGAGGCAAATTTTCCTTTAGAGGATGATCAACTGTGTGATCTTTTTTTTTGAACTGTGTGATCTGAATGGAAAGTAATTTTCACCCCCTATGCCACTTCCTGGTAGTGGCTATGTCACAGAAGGCTCTGAAAGTACCACCAAGCTCAGGGTCTAGCAGCCCTGCAGCAAATGACCAAACTCCGCTGAGTGAAGGAAGAGAGGATATTGTCCTTTCTGAAAGAAACCAACTATGGGCCAGGGAGTTAGCTAAGTGGTTCTGGCGCCTGTCTTGCAAGCACAAGGACCCAGGTTTGATTCCCCGGCAACCACATACAATACTGGGCATGGAGACTCATGCCCCAGCAGCAATAAGTACCACATATCACATTGCCAGGCCTGGTGGCTCAGGCCTGCAATCCCAGCACTCGGAAGGCAGAGGCAGGAGGATTACTGTGATGTGAGTTTGAGGCTGAGCTCAGGGCCAGCCTGAACTACAAAGTGAGACTCTGTCTCAAAATAAAAAGAAACCAACTATGTCAGATGCCACCCAGACAGCTCAGTCCCAGCACTCTTCTTGCACAAAGTCAGATGTTCCCCCAACTAAAAGGCCTCAACATATCTTCATATCTTTCATGTCCCTCTTGAACGCACTCTCCACCCTTCCATTCACTCAACAAACCTTCACTACCTGTGCATTAGATCCTCTTCCAGGTTCTGGAGATATGTAGCTGTGTTTTCCAGAAGCCTGTATACTCGTTGGAAAAGTCAGTTAACAAAACAAAGGAAGAACTACAGAGAAAGGGCCTCCAAGGTCATTCAAATAAGCCAGTTGGAGGAACTTTAAAAAGATAAAAAGTGTGAGCAGGAAAAAGACGGCCCAGCTGATGGACTGCATACAGATGCTGAACTATTCCAGGAATGTCGAGTGCTCCACAGAGCTCTGCCCGAGAACAGCAGTCTCTGCCTTTCTTACCTTTTTGGCACCAGGGACCGGTTTTATAGAACACAATTTTTCCATAGACCAGAGTATGGGCGGTTTGGGAGGATAATTCAAGCACATGACATTTATTATGCACTTTATTTTTATCATTATTGCATTGTGATAGCTAATGAAATAATTACACAACTCACCACAAGACAGATCAGTGGGTTTATCTTCCTGTGACCATATAAAGCGAGCTTAAAGAATGTGAATCACCTACAGCAGTGAATCAGCAATTCAAGTAGGACTCTTGGTGTTTTAAGTACAGCTTCTCTTTCTTGGCAACTGAGAGTCTTCTACTGTCTCACCCCTGAGTCTTTCCCCCTTTGAAAAGAAGGCCTCCCATGAGATTTGCTTTTTACTCATTTTGGTGAGGCTTAGCCCTGGGCTTCCCAAAGCTGTGGCTGAGCCAGCGTGCAGTGAGGGAAAGAGTCATGGGCAGAAGTGGTCGATAAGTAATGGACAGGCCACATGTGGATGAAAATAAGTGTCAGATTCTAACTTAAAGCAGCCATCAGAAGCAAATTAATTGTCACTTGCCACTCACCAACAGGGTTTTGATAGGAGTCTGGCAGCAACTGGCCTCCAAGCAGTCCATCTTTTCTGCTAATGTGCATCTGTATTTACAGCTGCTCCCCAGTACTAGCATCACCACCTCAGTGCACTTCAGGCATTAGATTCTGAGAAGGAGCTGCAACTTGGATCCCATTCATACACAGTTCACAGTACACTTTATGCTCCTATGAAAATCTAATGCTGGGCCAGGGATTTAGCTCAATGGTTCCAGCACTTGCCCTACAAGCACAAGGGCCCCAGTTCAATCCCTGTAACCACATACAACAATGCTGGGCATGGTGGCTCATGCCTGTAATCCTAGCAATTGGGAGGTAAAGGCAGGAAGACTGCTGAGTTGGAGGCTGAGTTCAGGACCAGCCCGAACTACAAAGCGAGAACCTGCCTCAGAAAAAAAAAGAAAGAAAGAAAATCTAATGCTGTTACTCATCTGAGTGGTCCTCAAATTTTTTCTTTTTTAATAAGCTCTGCAGAGTATTTGAATGCAAAAGGAATTGGGTTTGAAAACACTATGCTTACATCTGCCAAAAACCCTGTGGCTCGTCCTTTCTCTGTGGCCAAGGCAACAGTGTAAGTGATACTTAACAGTAATGTCATGACAAATGTTTAAGCTCTAAAATAAAATCACAAAGCTAACACGCTTACAAAAGACAATAAAGGACCTTCTGAGAATCAAGGAAATGCTGGAATATGACCTCTCTTTGGGCCTGACCCTGAGGAAACTGTCTTCTGTAGAGTTGCAGCTGCCCACACAGGATCCAGGTTGACTTTCTAAATGGGCTTCCAGGTATTCACCCTGGTAGGTGCTGGCATGATCTGGGGGTCAGCCAGGCCGTTACTGAGCCCCTCCTGAGATGGAAACTTATCTCCAAGGAGGGAAAGTCTCAGCGGAGAAATGTGAGGGGCAGGTCGGATTATTGTGGGTCCCCTGTAGCAGCTCTACATTGACAGCTAGTGCAGGAGATGGCTAACACAGAGGCTTACGATCATTCAGATCTCTGCCGCCATCTTCATGTGGCTGTCTTCCTTGGGTGTCTCGGGCAGGGGAGGTAGCTCAGCGGTGCAGTGCTTGCCTGGGGAGCACGAGGCTCTGGGTTCAATTCCTAGTACCAAAAAAAAAAAAAGTTTAAAAAAAGGCCCTTCCTTGGGTGTCTCCGTGTCACTCCTCTTCCAAAGACATCAGTCTGGATTAAGACCCACACTGATCCTGTATGACCTCACTTGAACTAACTTGGGACCCTATTTCCAACAAGGTCACAATCACAGGACTAGAGGATAGAACATCCTCATATCCTTAAGAGTAACAATTCAGCCTACAGCATATATCTTCACTACATCACTGAGTTCCGGGGGGATAAATGGGCCCGGAATTCACTAACCAGGACTGAGGAGAGCCTGTGTGCTTTTCTCGGAGCCCCAGCAAGTGTGTGAGATACTCCTTAGCTTCCATGCCACTTTCCTTCTAGTGTATTTCTGCACAGAGAATAGAAAGCTAAAACTCTACCTTTCCCGGATTCTACCTAGCCAAAGCTCATGACGGACCAGTTACTGTTTCTACCAATTAGAAGTACTTGAGTGAGACTTGGGTGACAAGAATGAAGCTAAAAATTTTTTCCAGCTCTTGTTGGTACTGTGCTTTGCAGATAAACTCGTGGAGTGACAACAGGGTCCCTGCCTTCACCCTCCCCTATCTAGAGAGGAGGTAGGGCGGGTGGGATCACTCCCACAGACAGTCGTGCTGGGTGTAAAGTTCACTCTCCTGGACATCCAGCCTCACCAGTCAGTGAGTCCCAGATCTGAAAACTGCTTCTGATTTCAGAAGATGGATGAGAGATCTTGGCATTTTACAGCACAGCTGCCCCTAGTCATCCTTGATTTCCGCCAACAATGTAGGTTGAGTAGCTTTCTGCTCGGGGCCATCTCTGTGAATGTCCTATCACCCATTGCCACACACCATGTTCAGGCTCCTCTGCCCAGTGAGGGGCAAGACAAGGATCTGCTCTCACCATTTCTATTCAACATTGCACTAGAGGTTCTACGCAGGATAATTAGACAAGAAAATAAATTCTTCACCACTTGCCAGCTTACCCTAAGTGCCACCTGGGCATTGTGTTTGTTTATGTGCTGGCTATCCCAAGCACCACTTGGGCAGGTGTCATTCCAATCAGTCAATTCCTGTACTGAAGAAATTTGATAAATGTTTCTCTATTTCCTGTTACATTATATTATGAGAATATATAATTTTTGGCTATCCTGTTAATTAGACTAGCAAGTGGTTAAATATACAGAAAGAAATAAAGCTACCTGTAATTGCAGATAACATGATCTTGCACATAGAACATGTTGATCCACTAAAAAGCTATTAGAACAAACAAGTTTAGCAGTGTTGCAGGATACAAGATCAATAGACAAAATTCAATTATACTGCTACACTCTAGCAATGAGTAAGCCAAATATGAATTTTTTAAAATTCGGTATATAATAACATCAAAAAGAATAAAGCACTTCAGAATAAATTTAACAAGGTAAAGTATAAACTTTATACTCTCCTAATAATTTTACATTGCAAAAGAACTTAAAGATAGCTAAATCAATGGGGAAACATGCATGCTCATGGATCAGAAGACTTCATATTGTTATAATGGTAATATATTGGATATTGCTGTACATATTCAGTACAACCGCTTCCAAGAGCACAGCTGGGTTATTTTTAGAAATTACAAGCTAAAATCCATATATTTCAAATCCATACCTTCCACATATTCGAAGGATCCAGAAAAGATCACTAAAATGACCTTAACAAAGAACAAAGCTGAAAGACTAGCACTTCCCAACTCAAAAACTGACTACCAAACCAAAATACTGTGGTGCCAGAATAAGGAAAGATCAGTGGAATGCAAGCAGGAGTTCAGAAATAAACTTTCATATCTATAGTTGAGTAATTTTTAGCCAAGTTACTGAACAACTCAATTCATCCTTTCACAAACAGTGCTGGGGCCACTGGACAGCCACAGAATGACTGGAACCTTATTTCATGTCACATATAAAACATATCACCAAATGGATCAAGTAATACTCTCAGAGCAAAATGGAAACATAAATCTTTGTGGCTGCAGATGAGACAAGGCTTCTGAGCTATAACATCAAGAACACACACAACAATGGAAAAACGTAGGTGAATGGAACTTCATCAAAATGTAAAAGGATGTCATCAAAGAAATGAAAAGATAGCCTGCAGAATAGGGAAAGTACTTGGAAATCATATATTTGATAAGGTTCTCTTATCTAGAATATATAAAGAACTCATACAATGTAATAGTAAAAAACTCAGTAACCCAATATAAAATAAGCAAAGTGTCTGAGTAAACATTTCTCCTAGGAGGATATATAAGTAGCCAATAGCACATAAAAAGTTATCCAGCTGGGGATTTAGCTCAAGTGGTACCACACTTACCTTGGAAGCACAAGGGCTTGAGTACAATCTCCAGTACTACAAAACAAACAAGCAAAAAAGTTTTCCAGCATCATTGGCCATAAGGGAAATGTAAATCCAAACAACAGTGAAATGTCATCTCACATCCTCCGAGACAGCCATAATCAAAACAGAGAAGAGGGCCAACGATTTAGCTCAGTGGTTCCAGTGCCTGCCTTGCAAGCACAAGACCCGGGATCCATGCTGGGTGTGGTGACTCACACCCAGCAGCAATCAGTACCACATACCACAGTGCTGGGCGTGGTGGCTCACGCTCTCCAGCACTCAGGAGACAGAGGCAGGAGGACTGCTGAAATCCAGGCTGCGTCAGGACCAGCCTGAACTACAAAGAGAGAACCTGCCTCAAAAAAAAAGAGAGAGAGAGAGAGAGACTGAAATAAGCACTGATAAGAATGTGGAGAAACTATAAACTCCATACATTCCTGGTGGGAGAATCAAATGGTGTAGTCACATTGGTCTAGAGTTTGATAATTCTTCAATACAGAAATTCTGCTCCTGGATATATACACAAAAAAGCTGAAAACACCTTCTCATAAAAACTTGTACATGTCATATTCACAGCAGCAATCTTCACACTTGTCAAAAAGTGGATACAAACTAAGTGTTCAACAACTGATGGACAAATACAGTGTGTAGTATATAAATATAATGAAATATCATTCTGCAGGGAAAGAATGGAATATTCTATAAATTATAGCACAAATGAATCTTGAAAACAGTATGCTAAATGAAAAGAGACATACCAAAGGCCACATAGTATATGATTCTCTTCACAGAGTATCCACCAACCTACGAATCCACCAGTCTTCTACCCAGGCACAGTGATCCACGGCTGTAATCCCAGCAGTTTGGCAGCCTGAGGCAAAAGAGTTGCAAGTTCAAGCCCAGCCTGGGCAATTTAGCAACCTGGCTTGATTCTATCTCAATATTTAAAAATAAAAAGGTATCGGGATATAGCTTTGTGCACAGGATCTGGTTTTAATCCAATAAAAAAAATTAGAGTCTTTTATTTAACAGAGTAATTCATAAACAAGATTTAGAGATTGAGAGAAGATATTTTTCATAGTTGACGTTAACATAGGATTGGCAATTAGAATATAAATGTAATAACATCTCAAATCTGTAAGCCCAGAAACCCATTATAGAAACGACACTGTATACACGATTAATTTATAGGGAAATTCGTACTGATAACATATCAAGACATGCTCAAAGATAGAAAATTAAACGACGTCAGCTCTAAGGAGGGGTTTGGGAGACACAAATGTGAGTCTGGCGTGGGCTTTGTGCTGATGAAATGTGGGCTGGTGAAAGCTCTCCGGAACGGAATTCAAATGCACCTGGTGAAACTGAACGGCCATAAATCCCGTAACTCAGGTCATTCTAGAGGGTGGATAATGGAAAGAAATTCTCACCCCGGACTCTAAGGGGATGAGATCAAAGATGTTCATCACAGTATTTGTCATAGGAGTGGGAGTTGGAGGCAGACTTGGTTCCCATCCGTTGGCCAATGGATGAGTCAAATGTACCGAATGTGTCCCGGAACATCACGAAGCATGTCATACCCACTGGGTCTCCACATTCAGATTCTGAGATGCTGGGATGCAGAGAAGTTTATTGGAAAACTAACACCTAGAAAAGAAACAGGACTGGGCCTGGGGAGCTAGCAGACCGGGAGCAGACCTCTTAGGCTCTGCCAGCCAACAGGGAAGCTCCGGAAACAAGACAGCCGGAGGGAGAAGGCCATGAAAGCTGGTGAGATGGCCTGGCCTCTGGGCCCAGTCACTGCTGGGCCACCCAGAGGACAGTATGACCTGCCCAGAGGCTGAGACAGACCTTGAAGAAGCTAACAGTAGGAAGCATCGGCACACACACACTCAAAAACACACATATGCGCAAACACACACACACACACAGAGTAGCGATTTTGGGAAATCCAAAGTAATGCCACTCCCTACCAACTAGGAAACTAAATTTTTAAATGGTAATAACTTCAAACGCTGAAGAGAACCCAGAAACTGTTTCCCTTACACATTGTGGACATAAGGGGAAAATTATTTGGGAGTTTCTTATAAAACTAACTGAACATCCCTTATCAGGTAAACATTGACCTATCAGATAACCCAGCAATCACAGTTTGGGGCATCTTCCCCAGAGAAATGAAGGGTTATGTCCATACAAAAAGCTGTATGTGAGCATTCCTACCGGCTTTATTCATAAGAAAGACTAGAAACATCCTGGGTGTCCCAGTGGTTGATGGCTGAACAGAACTCGGCACAGCAGACAACCTGGGCCACAGCAGGGGTAAACATCTATGCAGGTGACAACCTGGACACAAGCCATTAACACTGTGCTTAGCCTAAACATTACATCTGATGTGGCATCACATACACAGCATCCCCAAAATGAGAACACTGCAGACAGAGACGGAGAAGAGGGTGATGGTTTCCCAAGGGCAGGAACAGAGAGTGGATGAAATAAAGGAAGTAGCAGGAGGAGTTCTCTCGTAGTGATAGAATGGTTCTGTGTCTCATGGTTAAACAAATCTATAGCTGAGGCATAACTGAATAATTTCTGAAGTCTATACCAACATCAGCTTTCTGGCACTGATATGGGCCATTCAACTGCTGTAACAAAATGCCAGAGACTGATTGCTGCTAAGGAGCAAATGTTAATGCTCCACATTCTGGAAAAGGAATCCAAGATCTGGGCGGCAGCCGACGCGGTATCTGGGGAAAGCCTACTTCTTGGTTCACAGACTCATCATCTTCTGGCTGTGTCCTCTTGGCCAGAAGGACAAGGGGCTTCTCCAGGGCTCTCTGATGAAGAGACTAACGCCACCACGAAGAAGCCCTCACTACCCATCACCTCCCAAAGGCCCCGTCTCCTTCTGCCACCACTTTGGGATGACACATCCATGTTAGCACTTTAAGAGATACACTTTTAGCCCATGGCAAGATGTCACCACGGGAGAAAATAGAGCACTGCTTTTGTAAGTGTATAATTTTCACGAGTGCCTTTGAAACCTGATTGATGAAGGACAGGGATGGGATATACATTTTACTTTTGTAAATGTATAATTATTTCAAAGCTTAAAACACACACAAACACACACACACATATACAAACTCTCAAACAAAGAATAGTAAAATGGGCTGCTTTTTCAGGTTTGTGATATCTTTACAGACTGTTTCAAAGGGGTAGGGCATAAATATTGTGATGGAATATTTCACTAACTCACCCCCCACTCATGAGCTGGATCATAAAAACAAAAACAGAATCAACTTTCCTGTCGCTGCTCATAATAGCAGACACCCACAACTCAGGGACAAGTGTAGTGTGGCTCACGGCTTCTAAGGATTCCCTCCACACTCCACTGACTCCAAGGCGGGAACATCATGACCAAAAGTCATGGTGGGACAGAGGTGCCTTGTTCATGTGCCAGGAAGCAGAGCAGAGGCCAGAGAAGGATCCAGGGACCAGACGTAGACCTCCACAGCTCACCCACATACACCCAGAAGTGTAGTCCTCTGATCTCCCGGGAAGACCTTAAGCCAGTCAATTTGACATAATCAAGCTAAATGGTCACACAAATCATCCAGCAATCATTATTTCAAAAACAACAAGGAACTCTGTAATCTCAGCGGTCAGGAGGCTGAGGCAGTAAGATGGCCACAAGTTTGAGGCCAGCCTGGGCTGCGTAGTGAGTTCGAGGACAGCCTGAACTATATAGTGAAGCTCTGACTCAAACACAACACTAGCCACGTAGACGGAAAAAGAAAAAAAGCACTGCTTTTAAATTTGAAGTTTTACATTAATATATATGTCCATACCAGGTATGATCATAGTTATTCGTATTTTATAAGACCATACATACATTCAAGGTTATGTGTCAAATTTAGTTCACATT
>PVIR01000324.1:25626-195936 GCA_004026965.1 Petromus typicus
TGAAAGGGGACAATGTGGAGATTGTAACAAAAAAGTAAGGAAACAAATTTTATATATATGGGGGGGGTGGTAGGGTGGGTGGGGCTATGGGAAAAAATGAGAATTAAGTTGTGTCTTATACTGGTACAAATCCCCATTATGGAGTGCAATCATGATGTGTATATTTAATGTACCAATAAAGATAATTTTAAAAAAAATTTAGTTCACATTGTCCGTCTCCTTGCCTGTTCCTCCAACCCAACCCCATCCTTCACCTAGCAGGCTTCCCTGGCACCATGAAACCTTCGCGGCTCAGAGCAAACCACGCTCCCTCCCGAGCCACAGCCAGCGGACACCAGGACACAGCCACTGGGCACCAGGTGGCGCTGCTGCGCCCCGCACCTGCGGTCCTGCGTCACTTCCCATTCCGGATCCTAAAAGATGCTCTGCAGAGAGTATGTAGATGGGGTGCAGGACAGAATGGCTGTGAAAGGTGAGATGCAGTTCTTCCCTATCAGCCAAGCTCACGACCTCCAAACTTCTGGCAAGAAGTAGACACCAATCCGCAAGTTCATATATGTCCCTGGGTCCTGGGCTCCAGGCAAGCTCCAGGTACCAGGGAGGACCTGAGAATTCCACAAACTCTAGGTGCACGGCCAGGATGTAGGTTACTGCTCAGGGTAGACCCTGCCACCTCTCCAAGTGGCTCCCTGGGGCTCTGGCGGAAGAGGGAGCTGAGTACATCCGGCTTGAGTAAACTGCCCCACTTCCCATCGTGCTAGCCGGTTTTCTCGCTAGTATTAAGGAGGCTCTGACCCCTGGAGCAGAATGAGTCAGCCCAGAGGGGAACAGACAGAAGTGTGAGCAGCAGGTTCCAAGTCTAATCACCTCTGGCCCCAAGGACACCACATGGAGGGGTGTGCCTGGGGCAGAGTGAGCAGCTGGGCCCCTCTGGCCGAGGAGGCGGCCTGGCTCCTCAGGGAGGAAGTTCTGCGTGTTTGAATGATTTCACAGATGGGCAGGTAAGCAAAGCCCGTTAGGCTGAGGGCCAAGCAGGACACAGCTGGCCGCTGACAGGGGAGCGAGGTGCAGGGGGACCCTCCTGGGTCGGAGCAGGTCAGGAGAGGAGGACACGCGTGGCCTCTGGGGCCCTGCGGTGCTCCGATTCCAGGCCGCACAGGAAATGTCCACTCTGACACACACGGCGCTGTGTCTAATGAAACCTTTGGACTTTAGAAAAAACTCACTACACTCTGAAAAATTTCCACTCAACAATCTATTGTCTCGTTCTCGTTCTGTCTAACGCACTACCCTGATGGTGAGAATTCAGGGATGGCTTGGGCTCTCTGTCATCTAAATCTGTGGGGTTACCATGCCCCGCTGGGCCACTCGTACCCTGTCAACTCACCCTCCCTTCTTCTTACCATTTTTTTTTTTTTTGAGACAGGGTCTCGCTTTGTAGTTCAGGTTGGCCCTGAGCTCAGCCCCAAACTCACATCACAGCAATCCTCCCGAGTGCTGGGATTACAGGCGTGAGCCACCACGCCGGCTCTGTGGTATGTGGTAATGACTGCTGCTGGGCGTCAGTCTCCACACCCAGTATTGTATGAGGTTACCTGGGATCGAACCCGGACCCTTCCGCTTGTAAGACGCGCCAGAACCACTTCCGGCGCCTTCTTTTTTACTTTCTTCTTCCATTCTTTTTCTCTCCTTTCTTCAAAGAGAAGAGGCCCTGGAAATCTAACTCAACAGACCCTCCCCAGGAGCCCCAGACAGGAAGCAGTGTGGTTGGGGCATGGAGGTGAATGCGGGGGCGGGTGTCAAGGTCACCAGCACTGTGTGATTCCAGGTTCCATGGTGCTCTGGAAGAATGCACACCTGGGTCCAGGTACAGGAAAGGAGTAGAGGAGGAGACGGGTGGCCCTGCCCTTCTCTAAGGCAGTGTCTGGCTGAACCAGGAGGAGGGGAAAACTTAGAACTGGATGTCAGGTGACTAGGTTTAATGAACTGAGGCGCTATTCCATACCCAGGCACAGTGAGACAGCTGGGAGCAACCAGGTAGGGAAGAGGACCAGCATGACATGAGAAGTGCCTCTCAGGAAGCAGAGGACAGAGGAAGGAAGAGATGCGCCGAGGCGCACTGGCTGAGTCACCCAAGGTCTCTGTGGACTGACTGTGGCCCTGGGCCCAGAGGGAGGAAGTATTGGCCTTTGTCCTGCCAGTCTCTCACCAGCGCCCCCTGCGGGTGGAGACTGGGAGTGCAGAGACAACCTGCGGGAGTCTGCCCTGGAGACAGGAGGAGGGTGAAGGTGGGATCTCTGGACACATAGGCCTGGATAAAGCACAGAAGGTCAAGAAGCCGTAAAAGGACAGGGAAACCTCCATTTCCACTCAGCCTCATCTGGTTCCAACTGTCCAGGAAAGAGGTTCAAGACCACGCTACTCCCGAAAGGGGGCAGGGGTCAGGACCCAAAGTCTCATGGAGGGTGACGGCTCTAGAGGATTCCGGGCTATACCCCTCGGGCACACCCCGCAGGCCGGACTGACCCAGAGCTCAGAGCAGCAACCAGGACACTGCCAGGGTTTCTTGGGGGTCCATGCGAGTGTGGCTGGGACCGGAAGAAGCACCAGGAGGGAGTCTTGTTCAACATAGGGCTGTCACCCGAACCTCACCAGGACAGACGTGCCAGCTGGCACTCCATGCCAAGCTCGGGCGCAGAGGGCACAAGAGGCCGGGCTGGGCTCTGAGCGGGAGAGGCCCTGCCCCCAGCCTTCCCAGACAGCTGGGGAGAAGCGGGATGCTCCCACTCGCCTCTCCCTCCAGCCCCCGGGGGCTCATTTCCTCCCCACATAAATGGCAGGTGGAGATGCAAAGGCCAGAGGCAGCCGCGAGCTCCAGGTTTGCATAAGGAAAAAGAAGCCAGGCCAAGTCAGGGAGGCGGGAGGGATGCCACGTGGCCCCGGCGACCACTCCCTCCCTCCCGCGGGTTAGCAGGCGCTCGCCCAGGGCTGCCACCGACACCAGGCCCGAGCGTCCTGCTTCCTTCCGCCCTGGGGAGATGAGAAGCTTCGCCCCGACCCGCTTCCTCGGCCTCGCTTCTTAGCACTGACAAGGCTGGGTGAGTGTCAGGGCTGAGAGGCTCCCAACCGGGCTGGAGACCACAGCCCGCGCCACGGTGCCACCCGCGGGCCCACCAGCCTCCGAAGCTCACCAGCTTCAAGACTGATATTGGCAGCTCAGACTCACTCCACGACTGGCCACTCCGAGTTGGTACCGGAGGCAGCAGAAGAAAGTACTGACGAACTCAGCCGGCCACGCGGCGCAGACCACCACAAAGCCTTTTTGTTTTTTGCCTCTGCTGCCCGTTGGGCCCCCTGTGTATTAATTTCTTGCCCAGCGAGGCAGCAAGGCAGGGAGTCAGCTCCCGCCCCCTCGCCAAGTCTGAATAGCAGTTTGAGCCCGAAGAGGCTAGCTGTCTGCCGCGTGACCACTAGGTGGCGATAGCACCCCACCCGGCAAAGGCTGTGACGCTGTGGAGCACTGGGGTCGACAGGTACTGGAAATGACCCGGCCTGAGACTAGAGCTTGAGCAAATATCGCAGAAACATAGTAATTTCATTTGGACCCACATCAGTTGAATCTCACAGAAAATACTATCAGTGGCTTCCATGAGGATTTCATTTTGTTTCTGTATAAAATACGGGCCAGGTACGTGGGCTACAGGAAAGTACCCAAAATACAGCCCCTTTCCTCTTCTCAGCCTCCTTCAAGGGTGTTCCCTCAGCCTCCTAGTCCAATGTGACTGCCAGGGCTCCAGCCATCGCATCTAAGGAAAGAGAATGGCACTGAAGGCAGGAAAGGAATAGCCCCACACTCTGAGGAGTTTCTAGAAATCACCTCTACCTACAATTTATCAGCCAAATCTCAGCCAGATAGGGAGGCAGAGGACTTCAGTCTTTTACAAGAACATTGTAATTTATGTGCCACTGCACATTTCTCTCTGGAAACCACTGCAGGCCCCTTCTGGCTGCTGTCAGGACCCCCCAACACATGCCCCACATCCAGACTCTTCTCCTGAGTGTCCTGGAAGAGTCCATGCTGGCCAGCCCATGACTCCTGCTCCCGTAGGCCAGTCTCCTGTGCCCCGAGCTCCGGGATGCCAGTGACGAGTATCTCTCACCCGACCATGGTCCTCTGTACAAGGGCTTGACCCACCTTCTGCTACGTAGGGGGGCCATGGTCCATATTAAACATGTCCCCTGGAGTCTTCCATGTTCACAGGTGGACTGTTGGGTGTGGATCGATCGTGGATCAGCAGACTAATCTATTGGCAAGCTCACGGCAGAGTGTGCTGCTTGGATGGGGGGCTATTTGGAGGTCACTGGTGAAAAGTAAAGGCTATTAACCCTGCATTAGTCACCTTTCCACTGCGGGGGCACAATACCTCACACCTGCAGTTTAAAGGAAGGGAGGATGTCGCTCATGGTTTCTGGGGGTTCAGTCCAAGGTCAGCAGGCTCCAAGGGAGGAACGTCATGGCGGAAGGACGTGGCGGACCACAGCTGCTCCAACCATGGCAGCTGGGAAGCAGAGAAGAGAAGGGAGCCAGAGAGAGGGTGTAGCTGGGGACACAGCCATGCAGGGTATGTCCCCCGTGATCGTGTCTCCATGATGACAGCACTAAGCATCCATGGCACAGGTGCTGGACTACCCTCCTGATGGACGGGGAGGCCCAGCTCAGAGCCCACCATGAAGACAACCCAGAGGTCCGTAAATACCCAGCTCTAGACCACAGGGCCCCCCTTTTTCTCTCTCTCTTTCCTTCCCTCCCTCCCTCCCTCTCGGACGCATACTCCATTTCTTTGAAGACAAACTTTAAATTTCTGTGTAATAAATCTCTTTATGTCTCTTACTGACTTGACCTGAGTGTCCTGGAAGAGTCCCTGCTGGCCAGCAAACGAAAACTTCATTCTGTGGGTAGGTGGGCTCAGGAACCACCTAGAACCCTGTGTGTTGATGGGCAGGAAGATTAGGAAGGAAAGGTACATCCAGCAGTGTCCAGAGAGAGACTAGAGCTGGGGGAGCAGGATCGGGGGAATAAGGAGTGGCTTAAAGCTGGGAACACCCAAGTCCCTAGGAGAGAACAGCACAGGTGGGGCATGACAGGTGGGAAGGACAGGCAGAAGTCAGGACGTGGTGAAGGGCTGTGCTCTTGCACTTGCCCCAGGAGGGCTCTAACCTACCACCTTCCTGCCTCAGCCTCCCTGAGTACTGGGATTACAGACCTGTCCCACCATGCCTGGCTCACGTGGCTCACACTTAAACCTCATACTGAGCAGAAAGGCAGTGCCCAGGGCCCGTGCCAGGCCTGGGCCATGAGGACAGCACCTCCTCTCACTTTCCCATGATCGTCCCAACCCCATCATCCACCCTGCTCAGCCTCGGTGGCTGTGTCTGTGTCTATGTCTCTGCTTTGTCCTTTGTCCTCACTCCCCACCCCCTGCACTGGGCTTGGGACACCTCTGCTCCCCACCTCACACCACCCCTCCCTGCTTCCTCAGCCCTGTTTTCCCTGGAGCCTGTGACCTCTGCACACTTGTCACATTTTTGTGCCACACTGGCACTTAAGGTCCCCATGGCTACCCACACTCAGAACTAAACAAACCCTGCTCGGGCCCATGTGCCGGCCGATAGGGGCGCTCTGTCTCTGGCAGAGCAACCGGGACTTGGCATCTGGGTCCCTGCTGAGTCACACTGTGCTTTTGGTTTCCATAAAACATATTTCAGAGATTTATGAAAGAAATTACCCTCTCACATAGAAATATTTGAAAACACTGAACAACACAAAGATCCCTAAAAATCACCTGTAATCCCCAATTTCAGTGCATCTCTCTATGATCTTTTATTTTGCAAACTGTAAGGTATTTTCAAATAACTGTTGAAACCAATCACAGGGATTCGTGCCTTAATCCAGTTACTTGGGAAGCTGAGGCAAGAGGATTGCAATTTCAAAGCCAGTTGCAACTGAGTAAGACCTTGTTTGAAAATAAAAAATGTTCAAAGGGCTGGGTTCCTGCTTAGCATATACTAGGTCCTAGGTTCAATCTCCAGCGCCCCTTGGGGGGGGGGGTGCTTAGCACGCCTACAGCTTTTGCTTAACCTCTTATCAAAGTACTTTGCATATCATTAAACATTCTATAAAAGCAATACTTTTAATGGTAATGATATTCCTTCTGTGGATTCCTAATACAATAGCTAGCAGTCATGTTCTGCTAAGTGCTTTTTGTGGATCTGTCACTCACCACAGGTGGCTTCCTGAGGAGCTGTCACTGTCTCTCCTGTCACAGAGGACAATGAGAGTGAGAGAGCCCAAAAAACATGTTGACAGTCACACAGAGAGTAAGTGGCAGGTCGTAGCTTTGCACCCACGACACCCTGATTCACAGGCAGTGTTCTCTCCTACCCACCCTCCCATGCGCCCATAGTATGCCACCATGTGCCCAGGAGGTGTCCCTGTGCAGGAAGGAGGCAACATACCCCTCACCCCAGGTAAGCGATGTCCCTCTGGGTCAACGACGGGCACGCTGCCCCAAATGGAGGCACCTGCTGTGTAAACTGGGCTGCAGAGTGATGCCAGTCGCTGACGGGCACCTGTGCCCTGGGGGCCAGGAACAGAGGGTACGACAGCACTTCCTGGCATAGAGAGCTACAGAGTAATACGGAAAAGTAGACACGGAATGAATGGCCTCAGAGCGCGGAGACCATAACCCCAAGGTCGCAGCACACCGCGGCCTAAGGAAGAAACCTGAGTATAGCTCAGTGGCAGAGGATGCACTGTGTGCAGCGAGGCATGGACCGAGTCTCCAGAAGGAGAGAGGAAGGAAGGAAGGGGCGAAAGAGGAAGGAAAAGACATTTTGCAAAATGATAAGGATCTGTGTTGGCATTGCTATAACACAGAACCAGAGGTCATGGCCAAGGGCACATGACAAAAGAAATAAGGGCATAGGGAATGCAGGGGAAACGACTCAAAAATGTTGGTTTTTTAATCTACATTGGAACTGAACTAATTATTGGAGCTGACAAGAGGGTTCCCAGATGTAAGACCAAGTTAGGAAAATCAATATCACTTTGTACCATATAGCCATTCATAATACATAAGAAGAAATAGAATATCATTTATAATAGCAATAAAAATAGCGAAATACAGGCTAGTCCTCTATGAAGGAGAGTCTTAGCCCTAGTACAGGAGATAAAAAGAAGACCTGAGGGAAGGGGATAATCCATGCTGTTATATGGGACAATTTAAAATAAAAATATCAATTCCACCAAAGTACTGTCACAATCGTCAGCCCAGTCAATTCCAACTGTACTTTTAAAAGAGCTGGATAAATTTATTCTAAAATTTCTAAGGGAAGAATAGAACTTTTTAATCACTAAGGTGTTTTAAAGAAGAATGAGGAGCCACAGGAAGGCGAAATGCCACCATGTCACCAAACAGCGAGGTCCGGTGGCAGGGAAACGGTAGAAACCAGACCACTTGGAGCCATGGGGGAGGAGACCAGCAAGGCTTCTTTCCTGGGCCTTTGGCCCAAGAGCACAGGGGGGCCAGGGCTCCAAAGAGGTGAGCGGGGTGCTGTGCATTGGCCCGGTGGGCTGGTCATGGACACAGTTTCAAAAGACAGTCTCTTGTGGGCCGTGGGATGGAGGACTCACAGACTGTCAGCTTTGCCCAGGAAGCCCTGAGTTATTCTTGTAGCTGGCGTCATGTCTTGTAGAAATGTCCTGGATTTGTGACAGATGAAGAATCTCAGCTCCTGAGCCCCTGAGAAAGCCCCAGGGGTGGGTAGAAGAGACACAGACTGGTCCACGGGCCATCGGTCAAGCTAATCCTGGGTCATGATCTTGAATGAATGTTTTTTAAATGATCACCTTGTCTCTGTGCATGAGTAGACTTGATCCAAGAATGAGGACCACAAAAAGGACAGAGCACAGCACCAAGCTAGTACCCTGTAGGCACCACCTGCCAGACACATCTGTGGGCTCGAGTGTTTTAGCGAAAGTGGCCTTCAGGTTTCTGCAGGGTAACCCAGGGCTGCTGTCTCACAGGGGACTGATAATGTGCAGCCAGCTCTGTGACCCCAAAAATAGTGATGCTTAAATTAACTAAGAAGGGGAGAGGGGCATAAAAAGAATTAAGATGTGTTTCGTACATGTACTAACTCCCCTCAAAAAATGTAATCATTAGGTGCTGCACTGTGTACAAATAAGAATTAAAATTGGAAAAACTAAGTTAACTGAGAGCAAATGAAACTAGAAGGCTTATTTTTATACGGAAAGGTGGGTTCCACGTAAATTAAGGATCCAAGTGTGGAAGACATAAGTCTGTAGCTAGTAGAGAAAAATACATAATGATATATCTGACACCTAGGGGTGAATTCAGGGAGCATGTCATAAACAAGTCACAAAAGATCTAAACTGTGAGGCAAAAATCAATGTTCTCACTATGTCAAAATTTAAAAATTTCTGTTCAAAGAACGATGGCATAAGCAAAACCAACGAACTGACACTGGACTAGGAAAGGGTATTTAAATATCCAGATTGGGCCAGATGTTATTAATACCATATTTCCCAAAAAAAATAAAACCAGGTCTTGTATTAATATTTGCTCCAAAAGATGCAATAGGGCCTATTTTCAGGGGACGTCTTATTTTATTCTTGTAAAAATCTCTACATTTATGTCAAAATGCAGTTGCATTGTCTCTTGGAAAACCGCCATGACACAGTGCATTGCTCAGGGCTGCCGCTGAGGTACCAAATGCATTCATCTGGCCAGCGGTCTGGACTGGGGCTTCCTTTGGGGTGAGATTTATATTATGAGCATCCAGAGGGCTTATTACAAGGGCTTATTTCCTAGGTAGGTCTTATTTTGGGGGGCAGGACCTTCAAGTATGGAAAGCTACTGGAAACCAGGCGAAGGTCTGGAGCAGGTACATCACGGGACAGGAAGCCCGGGTGGCACAAGAGGCCACAGAGTTGCTCAAGCAAGCGAACAGTCAGCAAAACGGAAATCGTGGTGGCACGATTCATTGGAAACTCCAGAGCTGCACGTGTAGTAGGCATCTGCCACTCTACACTACCCCAAATCCTCAGACACTTTCACAGTTGCTACACTTGGAACGTGGAGCACACCCACAAATGCGTGCTGGAATTCAATGCACACTGTAGAGGCGCTGAGGTGGGGCCTTTGGAGGCCATGAGGCCCAGAGCAGGCTCTTTCCCAGGCTGGGCACAGGCTCCCTGTGGTGAGGTCCTGCTCTGGGGAACTGCAGTAGTTATCCAAAAGCAGATTCTAGGTAGCTTCTGCAGGATCTTTTGTTTTGACTTGTTTTTTTTTTAGATAAGGTCTCACTGTGTATTCCAGGCTATTCTTGAACTCACTACTTAGTCCAGGCTGGTCTTGAACTCAGAGTGATCCTCCTGCTCCACCTCCTAAGTGCTGGGATTACAGTATGTGCCACCTCTCTTGGCGTTCAGGGTCTCTTGCATGCATGCGCTTCCCCTCAGCCCTCTCCAGGAGTCGATCACATACTGACACCACCCTTGGAGCCTCCAGAAGCTCGAGCCAAGATTCCTGTCTCTCGACAGGTCACCTGGTCTCAAGAACCACAGAAAACAAATGGAGACCACAGCATGACTACTGTCCTCTCATGGTGGGCTAGTGAGGTGCCAGCCCTGCCTGCTTGTGTTGGGGTACATGTGGGTGTAAGCCCCACTAGCCACCTGCGCCCTCGGATGCCCAAACTGAGGCCTGAGTCACGTGGGGGAGAGGAGCACTGCAGCCATCAGTGAGGTGCTGACCGAAGCGGGGTCCCGCGGGGCTGGCACCGGGGCTGGAGACTCCTGCCTGTGGTGGGCAGGAAGGGGCCTTGCAGGGCTGTGGACAGGAAGCTGAGACACTCGGGCTGCACCTGCTCCTCCAGGCTCTGTGAGTCTGTGATCCTCAGGTTGCCAGAACCAACCTATTATTTGACTGGACGGAGGGCAGCTCACGACCTCCATCAGCGGATTCGCTGCTACTGTGTCACTGAGGAGCTGTTTATTCAACAAATACCCATCATGGCCTCGGAAGGAGTTAGGGTTCTGTTCACCCAGAGATCCTACATTAGACTGTGAAGATAGATGACAGAAAGAAGGGGAGGGAGAGAGAAGGGAGGAGGGGGGAAGGAAGGAAGGCAGAAAAGGAGAGAAAAGAGAAGGAGGTAGAGAGAGGGAGAGGAGGAGGGAGGGAGAGGAGGGAAAGGAAAGGGAAGGAGAAAATAGGCAGATTTAGAAACTGACAGTAGATTCAGGTTTAAGTAGCAAAGGGATGGTGCGCGCTGTGGAGAAAGACTGAAGAGGATGAAGGTGAGTCACTACTTCTGTCCCTGAGTCAGGAAACCTTTGCCTGGAGCAGATCTCCTCGGAGGAAGAGCTCCGCCCCTCCCAGAGCAGCAGTCCCAAGGCCCCAGAAAGCTTGGCGGTGTCCAGTGGAGGTCAGCACAGCTGGCACAGCTGGAGCAGAGCAAACCAGAGTCCACAGGAGCCCTCAGGGTACACACATACAAGCGCGCGTGCGCACACACACACACACACACACACACACACACACACACACACACAGTTGGCTGCAGGCACTGGGATCCGGAGCACAGATCCTGAGAGAGTTGTGTGCCTGGCTGAGCTCCTCCAACTTAAACACAGACAGACGCACCCAAGAGGAGAGTGGAACAAGCCAACAGAAAGGGTGGTCAGGGCGAAGGGAGCAAGGCCCTTGGGGCAAGCAGGTGCCACCTCAGTGCTGCCCCTCAGGGAGGAGGAGGCAGGTGGGAAGGAGAACGAGGATTAGTGAGAAGGCCTCCAACTGACCACCGCAGCTCCCGCCGCTGTGGGCCAATGATTCCCTGATGGGACAGCTGGGCAGGCACAAGTGGAGGAGGGCAGAGTGTGGGGTCCACACTGTGGCCCAGCGCTGGGAACAAGGCGGCCATAGGAGGCCAAGCAAGTCACCACCAAGAGAGGCACTCAGATAGAAGTGGCCAGAGTGCCACACACCAGAGGATGGACGCAATTCAGAAAGACACATCTTCCTCTGTGCAGGACAGATGTGCTGGGGACTGGGGGGCTCCCTGCAGGGTGATCAGCTGGCAAGTGCCCCCTGGCCATTGGGTAATTGCACTGTCAAAATCCACCTGTCAATTTATGGATTTTGAAATCGGCACTGAGAAAGACCAGCCCCCAGGCCAGGCTGTCCTGGTCCCACAGGACAATGTAGTTGATACCAGTGACTCGGACGGGCACACAATGTTCTTTAGCTTCTCGCTTACATTGTTTTATCAGGAGCTTTGCAGTGTCCCTATTAGAGAACAGAAGCCGGCGCGATTCCCCTAATGAGGACAAGGAATTAACACCCATTGTCCTCGCTGCCAGTCAACCAGGGAAGGAAAAGGAGGCGCAGCTCACTCACAGGGAGAAGAGGCGCTATGCGCCACCCAGTTTCCCAACCTGTCCTGTCTGCCCCCACCTCGGGATGGGAGGAGAGCGGGCCGGGCTCCCAAGCAAGTTCAGCCTGAAGAGCAACTCCTCTCAGGAAAGGGCCCCTCTCCAGTGACACCTCAGTGGACACTAAGTTGAGAAAAAAAAGAGAATTTGCTAAGAAAATCTGCTCTGAATATCGCTTCCTTTAGAAAGCTGAGCCCATTAGAAACTGCCTCACATTGAGCCTAATTCAGGGCTACAACTTGGGAAACCTCCCCTAAAGAATCTCTCCCAAGGTGGGCTTGAGGCTTCAGCAATGGGGGGGGGGGACTAGAATAGCTTTGGGGGTATGGATCAGAGAAGGGCTGGTGGCATAACACCTGCCAGGCTGTCCCAACATCCATGGGAAACTACAGTTAGACACAGGGAAGGGCAAGTTGGCAGCAACCGCAAGAGTCCCCAAAACACCCCACTAGGCACAGGCAGGGACCCCAGGGAAGGCAACAGCCCAGGTGAGCGCTGTGTGAGGCCTGGGCGTGTGGTCCCCCCACTTCTCAAAGGAGAAGGTCAGAATGTTCTCTGAGATATTTCCCCGAGGCCTTCTGTGCAAAAATTAGAGTCTTGAGAGTTGGTTGGCTACATTAGAACAGATTAAATAATAGAATTCAAATACGAAGGTAGCAGAAAACGAATAATGTAGGTCTGTATGAAATCAGACAATGGAATGGAAATCTCCGTCACAGCCTCCGGGAGCTGGAAGCACATGCACACGGTGCTTGGGGGCAGGGAGGTGGCTCTTGGGAAGGACACTCCCCCCTAAGCTGTCACGTGGCCCAGTGTCCCTCCCTGCCCCAAACATGGCTGCCCTGAGTGGGCAGCCCTGCTGTTCAAATTACTCAGCTTCAATATCCAGCCCCCACCATGCCCTGGGCAGACCCTGTCCACTGTCACCTCTCCAACCACCTCATTTTTCAGCTATCCATCCCAAATCCCCTCTCCTCTGTCGTGTTATTTTATTGGTATGTAAAGGTCACTTCCAGCTCGTGCCTGGCCCAGAAGGCACCTGTCTCTCAACATTTGCATTGACTGCAGTGACCAGGCCTTTAGAGTCTGAAGGCCTTGGTTTCCTCCCAACCAGGGTCAAGGGTTAAACTCTGGGGACTAACGGAGGCCAGCAACTCAGGGCCCCTGGTGCAGGCTGCCATGTTGCTGCTTGTCAGCGTTTCAAAATGACACAGGACAAGGGGCGCCTGGAGTAGGGACCGCTTTGCCTGGCGAGACCATAGGGGATGAGGATCTGCCTGGCAGGTCTGAGCCGCTGTCAGCCCCAGAGACGGGCTGAAGGAATGAAGTCACAGGAAGACAGACTTCACCCAAGGACAGACACTGCCTGGTTAAGCGGAGTGCGGCCAGTCTGATCTGAGTCCCTTCCATCAGGATGGGCAGACGGGACTTCGGATCACATGGACTCAGCAGGATACTCCGGGAGGAAGCTTTTACATTCACCGCCAGCCCTGGCTCCTGCCCACACAGCTTTTCATTTCACTGATCTTTCCCTGTTTCCTTTCTTCTTCTGAAAAACTTAACCATCTTTCCTGCCACTAGCCTCACCCTCACATTCCCAGCCTCCAGATGACCCTTCTACCCTCCCCCAGCACTGGCCTGAGGGTCGAGTATTGAAAAAGCACTCATATTACACTAAGACCCCTAACAGCTGAAACAGTGTAAGACTCTTGAGAAATATTCATTCAAGGAAAAGGTGAGCCAGGTGTGGTGGCACACGTCTGTCATCCCAGCACCCTGGGAGGCTGAGGCAGGAGGATCAAAAGTTTGAGCCCAGCCTGAG
This sequence comes from Petromus typicus, assembly GCA_004026965.1. Taxonomy (NCBI): domain Eukaryota; kingdom Metazoa; phylum Chordata; class Mammalia; order Rodentia; family Petromuridae; genus Petromus; species Petromus typicus. Next base: position 38,967 of record PVIR01000324.1, read on the forward strand.
CAACTTAGTAAGTTAGCGAGACTCTATTTTAAAATTTTAAAATAACAAAAAGGGATTGGGGGTATAGTTCAGTGTGAAGGCCCTGGCCCCACTCCCCCCAAGAGAGGAAAAGAGAAAAAAAGTTGTCATGTGTGTGGAATAAAAGCTAAGATACATAAGTACTTAGCCTCATCAGGCCCCCAGCTCCCTGACAGATCCAGGCGTCCCCTGCACGTGGGTGGGGCACTAGGGCCAATGTGCCCCTCTCTCTGGCCGCATGGCAGCCACTACAGAGACTACATAGGCCAGAGCCACAGCATGCAGGCAGCTCCAGCCGGCCAGTACGGAGAGCCGCCTGCGACCTAATAGACGAGAGCTGAGCTGCTGCTGCGTGAAGATGCTGAGACTCAGTGGGCCTGCTGCAGCAGCCAGACCCACCTGGCCGAGCCAAGGACTTGCCACACTCATCTTTGTTTTCTGTAAATGCACATGACCACCCACCGGATGTCCAAGGTTTCCACTTCCTGCCTGGGAGACCTGGGGCCTCAAAGAAAGGTCTGCGAGACCACACATGCCAGAGTTCACATTTGAGTACATATGTGACCAAACCCAAAGCAGGTGTTCCCATCACTCTATACGGATGTCTTTTCTTTAGAGATACAGCCCTGCCAGGCGTGGGGGCTCACACGCAACATCTTCACTTCACACTGTGACACCAACACTTGGGAGGCAGAGACAGGAGGATTGCTGTGAGTTTAAGGCTCGCCTGGGCTATATAGTGAGCTTAGGGCCACCCTGAACTACAAAGCAAAACTGTCTCAAAAAGCAAACAAAAAAATAGATACAGCCCCAAATTGATTGAGGTTCACTATTTTTCTTTCCCCTGAATGCAGCCTAGAAAACCCAACCCAGCCCTTCTTTCTGTGTTCAGTATTCTCTTTCACACACCATTCCTGCCCGCTCCTGTCCTCTCCCATCCACCCTTGTCCAAGAAGCTGCTGAAGGGACATCATTTCACTGACTTGATGGCATGAGACAGCAGAGAAAGGCACTGGCGGGGAGATGATGTGCACCCCAGCCCAGGCCCCACAAGCCAAGCCTCTCGAAGGCTGCACCCCACAAAGGTGAGCTAGTGTGTTAATCAGTTTCCCACTGCTGTAAAAATACACCTGACATGATCAACTTCTAGAGCTGCAGGATTTTCATGTAGAGAGATGGGATACCCGGGCCTTTTTCTCAGGAAGCAGCTTTATTTGTCCCAGTGGACTGACTCACAGATTTGTATCCAAAATCTGAGTGCCGAACGTGGAGCAGTTGAACCTCTATATACAATTCTTTTGTTGTTGTCTCCCTTACATGGGCATACACTAGCATTTTAGTCTAGTTGGGTATATATTAATATTCTACAGTCTGACTTGGTATGATTTATGTCACACAGTTACATCAGAACTACACACACTACAAAAAGGTTGATATGGCTACATTATAAAAAATTCTCACTCTTAATCTCTGCAGTAGTCATATCACACAAGAGAGAAAAAGTATGTTTTGGTTCACAGCTGAATTTTCAGTCCACGATCTACTGACGCAGCTGCTTTGACAGGAAGTGAAAGAGAGATGACAGGAAGTAAAAGAGAAATGAAGGGGAAAGGCTAGGGTCCCAGAATGCCCTTCAAGATCACGCCTCCAATGACCTACAGACCTACCATTAGGGTCCATCACTTAAAAGTCTCACCACCTCCCAACACCACTAAGCTGAGAACAAAGTCTACAACAGATGGGCCTTTGGATAACACCTTAAATCTGAACCATAGGAGCTAGAGAAATTCCAAATCGCATTTTAATGCTCAAATGTTCTAATTACATAAAAGTCAGGAAGTAACAAAAGTTAAATGTGTTAACAACAGACTAAGTGGACTGGTTAAGTTAAGGAGAGGAGAATTTCTAGAGATAAGAAAGTTAATTTTCTTTCTGCCTTGGAATGGTCCTGGACCCTCATCAACATCCTGGAAATATCCACCCCAAGAAAAACATGCTAGGGATTTAGTTCAGTGGTTCTAGTGTCTGCCTTACAAGTGCAAGATTCTGAGTTTGAACCCTGATTTAAAAATTAAAATAAAAATAAATTAATTTAGGAAGAAAAACATGTCTGCTTCAAACAAGGGTGATTTGGGGACCTGGAGAGTTAGCTCAGTGATGCCACCCCTGCCTCGCAAATGCAAGGTCATGAGTTTTACTCCCAGTACCACAAAAAAAAAAGAGGGAGGAGGGCCATTATGTCCACACAAAATATTATATCATAAAAATGAGAGAGGGCCAGAGATTTAGTTCAGTGGTTCCAGTGTCTGCCTGGAAAGTACAACATCTGGAGTTCAGTTCCCAGTAACCACATATCACAATGCCAGGTGTGGTGGTTAACACCTGAATACTAGCACTCAGGAGGCAGAGGCAAGAGGATTTCTATGAATTCAAGGCTAGCCTGGCCTACATAGTGAGCTCAGGGCCAGCCTGAACTACAAAGTGAGACTATGTCTCAAAAAACAGAGAGAGAGAGAGAGAGAGAGAGAGAGAGAATGATAATAAAAGACATTCATTAAAAAAATATTGCAACAAAAAGATTAAAATCATATGATGCACTTTTTTTAAACTTCCAGCAACAACTCAGGGAATGGATGGTGAGAAAAACAGAAGGACTTGAAAAGTGAGCTGACAAAATCCAAGAAAGAGTCAAATCAAAAGTAAAATTACCACAGAAATAAAGACAAATCTGGAAGCAGCACAAAGGACCATTGCTGGATAAAGAGAGGGGCACAGCTTAGAAAGGCAAACAGAAGAAAGCCAAGAAAGTAGACAGAAAAGTGGCAAATAGGGAAGAAAATGCTCCAACTCTCATAACTGGAGTGTGTGAAGAAGAAATCAAAGCAACCAAACATTTAAAGAAAGAATTCATTCATATTTCTCTAAAGAGACAACGCAATTCTCCTGTGTCTATTGGCCTCTTGGTTTTCATTTTCTGTCATGTGTGTTACTTATTCTTTTCTTCATTTTTCTAGTGGTTTGTCTGCCTGTTTTCTTATCAGTTTGTAAGGATTCTCCATAAGCGGTGAGTAGGAGTCTGTTATAGGTCACAGGCATTGCAAGTCTCTACTCTATGATTCAGTTTCTTACTCTCTTACAGTTGTGTTTTCAACAGACTTTTATTCAGGAACAAACTTAGATTCACGGCAAGTTGCACAGATAGCACAGACTTCCACATATCCCCCAGTGCTAACATTTTAGTCATCATGGTGCATTTGTCAACATGGGTACACTGCTATTAAACTATAGACTATTCAGGTTTCACCAGTTTCCCATTAGTGTCCCTTTTCTGTTTCAGCATTGAGGACTCTAAATTTCATTTCTCTCCTTCATGTGACAACTTCTTTAGTCTTCTCTCCTGTGCCCTTGATACTCTTTAAGCATGTTGATTAAATATTTTGTAGAATTCCCTTTTGGTATAAATCCCACTGTCTTAAAATGGGACAGGGGATATGATGTCAGACATTCAGACATGAAGAACTCTCATCCTCACTTCATCTAGGGTACAGGCCTCAAGATGACTTCTCCATGGCAGTATGAACTCTGAGCATTCGGTCAAGATGGTACCTTCCAGGCTTTTCCACTGTAATGTTAATATTTTCCCTGCAAAATCTTGTTCTTTGGAAGGAAGTCTCTAAGTCCAACCCATACCCAAAACATGTTGCTGGACAAGGCATCACCTAAATATATTGCAGTTCTTCTGCATGAAAGACTTACCCCTTCTCTCTATTTTATTTATATATTCAGTCATTTGTATAAGCTTACATGCACGAGTGTTTATTTTATTCCTTAGGTTATAATCCAGTATGTCATTATTTACTTTGTTGCTCAAATGATCCCCACTTTGGCCATCAGGGGCTCTGTCAGGTCAGATCCTGCGTCCTTTGGCCATGACCCCATCACTGTTGGATATTTTTTTAATTCTCTTTAAAGATAATCCTCGATAAACAGAAGTTCTTCATTTGCATGTAGTCTTCTGTATTAATGTTTTCCTTTAGCGTTTTGTTTCTAGCTTCTGATCACAACTTCTAAAAGTTTCTTTGTTTTGTCTTTCACATAAAGGTTGCAATCAGGAAGCAGCTCACAGGAGGGAGGCAAGTTCTATTCTGGGCTTGGATGGTGGTTAAATGGGTAAGATCAAGTACTAAAGTCTAGGCGGATTCAGCAGCAAGAAATAGAACATCAGCAGCCAGAATCAAGGATGCAGCTACCAAAGGGAGAGCAAAGAGCCTCACTCGTGCCGTGCCATGGAGAAGGCGGGGTTACACGGACATCTGCCGTGCTCTATCTGCCCATCTTCCCTTCTTTTCGGAAAATGCTCCTCCACAACCCTGTGTGACTCAGGTTCCCCGCAAAAGAGCAGTCACATGACTCATGCGTGATCACCAGATAATTCGAGGTTAATTTAAGCACAATCACACGGCCCAAGGAGGGCAAATTTCCCATATGATGCTGATTTGGTTATTTCTGTTTAAGAGAGATAGAGCTTCTCTGATGAGATCTGGATTTGTAAAGATTACAAATCTGGAGCTGCCAGTAGCTTTATTAAAGCTGAAGAGAGGGACAGTGCCAAAGAATGAGGCCAGCACAGAGTGAAGGACACTGGAAGCTAGAGAGAGACAGAGCCTTCAGGGCACAAATGGAGCACCTAAATCCAGCCACACCTGCAGCCAGGAAGGCCTTAGACCTTTCCTTTACAGTAGCCAACAAATCCCTTCTCATACAAGTTAGTTTGAGTTGTTTTCTACAACTTATATCACAAGGTTTGTTGGGTCATAAAAATGTGTTCAGATGACAGAAAGAAAAGCTGTGGTTAACACTAGATGCAGAGTGGAGGAGGAGTTTACCGGGAGAGCGAGACTCATGAGACACACTAAGAGGTGTAGGGAGCAGAGGAAAGCAAAGAGGACAGGACAGAAGGAATAGAAGCAAGGAAGTGATAAGGGTAAGAAGACAGCAAAAGCCGGACTGTTGAGACACAAGCAGCTGGCTCCAAAGGTGTCTTCAGAAGGCCAATCTACCAGGCAGCAGCTTTGGGTGATGGGACACATTACACAGCAGTGTTCTCGGGATGTGAGTCCATTGTCCCAGATTTTAATGGAAAATTACTTTTTGGTTAGAAGGAATTTGGAGTTTGATGTTGTCATGGTGACCAAGAGGGTAAAAAGCCCACAATCAACCCTCAGTGGGCAGCAAAGATAGAGCCACACCTGAGTCACAGTGCCACTGAAAGAGCAGCAGCCAGCACATCAGTGTGGGGACACCCTTTGGGGAGGCAAGAGCCGTGCTGCGGACCCCACAAGTACCCACCCTCTTGACACCACGCCCACATGGCCCCACTGAGGAATCACTCGAGTGGCTTAGAGGAAGAGGCTGGATGTCTAACCCATGTCTACAGAACAGGACATGTTGTCCACCGGGCCCTTCTGAGGTGAGTGCCCACCTGAAGGACAAATGTCCTTACCTCTCAGCATCCACGTCTCTCTTTCTCGGACTGCTTTATCACTGATTATTCAGTTATGTCTCCCAAAAATCTTTGAATATCTGGACAGTTTTTTCCACTGCCCCTCGTTGCTGTTGATTCCATTCCAGCCAGGGCCTTCTTCTAAATAAAGTGCTCCAATACTTTGGGTCTGAAACATCCCCCAAAAGTTCGTGTTTCAAAGGCTTGGTCACTACTTAGATGTGGTGGGAACTTTAGGGGGTGAGGCCTAGCGGGAGGAAGTTGGGTCATTGGGTGCAGGGCCCTAAAGGGCTCTTCCTTTCTCTCTGGGTCCTGGTCAATGAGAGATGAGCAGCTTCTCACCACACGTCCCTCTGTGACATGCTGCCTTAGCAGAAGGGCAAAGTAAGGGAGCCAATGGACCACGGGCAGATACCTCTCAATGTGTGAGCCAAATTAAATCATTCTTTTCCATAACTGATTATCTCAGGTGTTCTGTCACATAACAAAAGCTGACAAGCACACATGCACTTCTGTGAGACTGAGTTCCAAAACCCAAGCAGGAAGAGGAGGGGTGATATGAAAGGCACCATTTTTGTCTGAATGTGGAATGACTTCTGCGTTCCTAGCTTATGATTGAGAATATGGTGTTTGGGGAGTATGTTAGTTATCTTTCTCATTACTGAGACAACAGACTTGACACCCAAAGTTAAAGGTGCTTATGGTCAGTAGAAGTTCCAGTCCATAATCAGCTGGCTCTGAGGCAGATGATATTGCAAAGGAAAAACAGTTCACGGTAGGACAAAGGTAGCAAAACAAGGGAAAATAACAGCACTTTCTATCCCGATGTCTTATCTGGCCTATTTAGTCAGATAACACTCACATTCTCAGTTCTAGTCCTCTTGATACTGCACCATGAGTTAATTCCACTCTGAATCCAGCCACCTCTTTAAAATCCCATTTATGACCGCATGAGGCTTTGGGGAGACATCTAGACCCAAGGGAGAAACAAGTATAGCAATGGCTTCCTCATCTTGCTTTTAGTTCAAGTGCATGAATCTTGAGTCTGCTTTCTAGCTATGGAAGAGCCAGTCCTCTCTTGGGCCAATTCTTTGGTATGGTTTTGGAAGCTGAGTCCTGATACTAATGGCCAAGTCTTGGAGCAGTTTTTATAATCACTTGATCCTTTGTTTTGAATCTTTTTATCATTTAAATAGCTAGATTTCTTTCTGTTGTCTAGTTTAGATCTGTCTGATATTCCTTTTAAAGAGAGGAAAGGTAGAATACACAGCTTAAACTCTTGGAGGAAGAGGCAACATCAGCAAGAAGACCAGTGTCTCAAGAAAGAAAGACTCACGAAAACATACGCAGAAATATAAATGTATGCAGGATATATCTAGGCACCCACAAGCGAAAAACATGATCACTAGAGTGCCAGGAGAATATCCCAGAAGAGTATGAATCAAACGCTGCTCTTGCCTTACATTGGTAGGACCAAGGGAATGATGTTGAAAGATGAATGGCTTATAGCTGTAAAGGTAGAGAATCTGACAGTCTCAAGACCATGCCACACACCAGGTACTTGTTGGGAGATTTATTCAGAAGCGAGTGGCTCCTATATCGAAGCAAAGCAGGAAAAAGAGTAGGGAGGAGCAGAGGAGTGGGGGGAGCATTCTGTCTTATATAGACCCTAGGGATCAGGAGATCTTAAGTCAGGGCTGAGGTAAGGTAGCCTGAGCCTATCAGAGGCTATAAAGTTCATGCCTTGCAAGAAGCTCAGTTGCAATTGCTTCCAGCTGATACGGATTCTGGGAAAAGGTAACTTTATGACTCAGGGGTGGAGCTATGTGAAAGGGTGAAGAAACCGGAAAATCTGTGCAAGATGGCACATAATATTTGTAACAATGTAACTCTTCTAACAGTAGCATGAGAAGCTGACTGCTATGAGGGTGATGGAAGTGGGGGACAATGTTACTGAAGAATGAATAGAAGATTGTTGTGAATGATAGGGGATGGCATGGGACAGATCGGACAAATGGGGCTTTGGAGGACAAAAAAATCTACCAAATCAGTCTATCTTATGTCCCACATACTAGAAGTTCAATAAAGGACTTCCAACAGAATTGAATTGCTAGAAAATTCTCACCCTTTAGAACTGATATGTAGTGATAAAAAGCATATTGATCATGCATGAGATTGTGCTAATTAGCCAGAGACTTCTCCTGTGTTTACTGTGACTAAAACACTCTAAAGACATGAGACATTGTCTAGAAACAGTGAATTAGAATGGAGTTGTTGTCATTGTCATTGGTGTTGTTCAAATATACTGATGAAAGCAACAACAACAAATACATTGATAAAAGAAAAGCTGGGCAGTAGGAGAAGGGAGATACGATTATAATAATTCTAAATCAGAAAAGTTCTGTGGATATTTCTAGACTACACAGAACTTGGCAGATGCTCCATGCCAGGGCTAAGACCTTGAACTCTGTACATGCAATTAATTAAACAAGCACTGTATGCACCTGGACTGGTGGATGTGACTGATGTACAGTGAGCTGCCAAATGAGTGCCTGGAGGCAACAGAATAATGGCCCCAGACAGACAAGCAATTTATAGCTCTTGGCATATATTCTGACTCCTTGTTTCCTCCTCAGCTTACTTGAGGGTTTCAGGCTTTCAAAAGAAACTCATTTAGAGGGATACAATGGTCAGGAAAGGGAGAACAGAGTGGCCCTTCCTTTCCATTCCTCACCCCCTGGGTCGAGAGATAGAGGACTTCTCTCTGACAGCTTGTCAGCCCTGTGAACTTCTGAAGGAATGGCCTAGAACTCTCCCTGGACCCAGCTCATCCCCTAACCTGGTGCAAAGCCCACAGATCAGTCCAGAGGGGACACCCAAGGGCGCAGTTGGACCTCAGGAGGAGCCCTGAGCTGACCATAGAGGGCTTGTCACTAGTCTGGGTGCCTACTGGGACAAGGACATCTTGCCTGATTCAGGAGCTAGAAGAACTAAACTTAAAGACTCTAATGCTCTCAGAGCCCTACCTCCCTCTACATGAAAATCAACTCAAAATTCATCAAGAACCCAGTTATAAGACCCCAAAACTGTGAAACTACTAGAAGAAAACATAGGAAAAACACTTCAACCTCTTGGTCCAGCAAGGAGTTTTGGGTAAGACCTCAAAAGCACAGGCAACCAAAGCAAAAGTAGACAGATGGAACTGTATCACACTCAGAACCTTTTGCACAGCAAAGGAAAAAAAGAAGGAAGTGACAGTCTGCAAAATATTTGCAAACTATTCATCTGACAAGTGGTTAATATCCAGAATATACAAGAAACTCAAAAAACTAAACAGCAAAAATTAAATCTGGTTTTAAGATAGACAAATAATCTGAAAGGTCATTTCTCAGAAAATATTTGCAAGGAATCAAGGAATACTTGAAAAACTACTCAGTATAACTACTTCTCAGGGAGATGCTGATCAAAACCATAATGAGCTTTCACCATAGTTCAAATGCTCATTATCAAAAAGACAAAGGTAACAAATGTAGGCAGAGATGTGAAGAAATGGGAACTCACATATACTTGCCATGGCTAGATATACTGTGTGTCCCAAAGATAAACATGCTAGAAGTTAGGTCTTTAATGTGGGGACCTTTAAGAACAAAAGCAGTAGTGTCTGAACTTTCAGCCTCTGTGATGGTTGATTGATTGTGTCAACTTGAGAAGTTCTGTTAAGCTTGCTGAGTAGTTTAGCAGTTCCATCCTCTGGGATGTAGAAGACTCACCTTTGACCAGCTCATCTGGACAGTATAAAGAGAAAATGAGGGAAGAAGGACCAGATTGGTTGTTTCTTCAGAAGAGCTCCAGCCTTTGCCTTCACCCTGGAGGTCATGTCCAGGCTTCCAGCACAGACTCTTCTGCTTCTAGCGCATATCTGTCAGCCTTCTGTCTAGACTCTTCAGCTTTGCAGTGCAGACCCCTGGCCTCTGGTGTAGACTCATATAGGACACTGCAGTGATCTCCAGACCTTCAACTAAATCCTCAATTTCCAGTGTGCAGACAGACCCTCTGGACTCTTCTTCATCCATCTCTGCAGGTACCATTGTAAGCCAATCTTGTAAATTCATATATATATTCGTATATCTTGTGTTTCATCTGTTTCTCTAGTAAACACTGACTGATACAGAATTTGGTACCAGAGAAGTGGGGTCATTTGCTGTGATATTACCTGACTATGTGCATGGGGGACCTTTTGAACTGGCTACTGTACAGATGATTTACCAAAAAGTAGGTAAAGATCAGGCTCAGGAGGTTTCTGCTGGGAAAAAGACTGCCTTGGCTGTTGGACTCTAAATGTTGTGTGTTATGGTTTGGCAGAAAGTTTGTCTGCATTTTGCTCATATCTGGAAACCACCTGAGACTGAGAAAAATGGTGGTGGACTAATTAATCCAGCAGAAGAAAATGCAAGGCAGTCTAATGTTGAGGCTGTGGCATGGCTACAGTTAAGGGCATTTAGCCAAATTTGGGTTGAGAATCAAGAGCAAAGAACCCAGCAGAATGATTTAACACCTGTAAGAGGAAGATTCAGTAAAGTTGCAGCCTACAAAAATAGATCAGAGATCTTGATTGTTGAGAAGGAACTGGAGAATAAAAAAGATAACCTGAGGGCATCACCAGAAGAAGCAGGATTCCATCTTTTTCAGCCTCAAAACTGCAAAAACAAAAGACTTTGCTTTGAGAAAAGAGCCTCGGAGTACCACGTTCCAGAATGGTGGAAACCTAGGGAAGTTGTTCCTCAGGACTTGGTTCATAGGCACTGGACACCTACAGCCAGGAGAAGATGCCTATCTATAGCGCCAGCTGGGAGCAAACCTTGGCAAAGTCCATATGTCACTCGGTTTAGGTGCATACAGAGCATAAGAGTTGTGGGGTCAGGAAAGCTCCCACTCAGACTTCAAAAGAAGGCCTTGGAGGCCAGCGGTGAGCCCCTGAGAGGGCAGTGTCTGAAGATATGAATGTGAAGCTGAAGGTGCAGTGGAGACCCCAGAATTTTGGAGAACCCCAGAATGTGAATCAGCTGAAGAAAACTGTAAGAAGGATCGGAGCCAGCCCAAGGGAGCTACAACTCCTGGAAGTGCTGTGGGGGCGGAGCCACCGAAGCCCTTTGGAGTTCACAACTTGCCACGGATTTCTGGGGATGCTGGAAGTGGGAATGTGGGATTTAAGGTTTTCCCTGCTGACTTTTGGCCTTGTTTTGTTCCCATTCATTTGGACTGTCCTATCTGTAACTTTTGGAGTGGCAGTGTCTATCTGGTGTTATTGAATATTGGATATGTTTAACTTTCTTTTCATTTTACAGACAGAGTTTGCCTTAAATCTCAGAGAAGACTTTTGACTTAGACTTTTCAGAAATACTGAAACTGTTAAGACTTTGGGATCTTAGAGGTGAACTAAATGCCTTTTGCACAAAGAAATGTACATGAGTCTTTGGGGAGCCAGGGGTGGAATATTATGCTTTGGATCTAGATGTCTCTCCAAAGGCTCCTGTGGTCAGAGGTGGCTTTTTCAGAAGTGGCTGAATCTAGAGTGTGTGACACGGGATTGAGGGCCATGATGACTAAACTAGTACACTTCCCTAATCCCCAGTGGTCTGGATAAGATAAAAGAAGCAGAAAGATGCTGTTAAGGCTCCCTTGTTGCTTTCGGTACTTTGTAGGTGCCGTGTACTGTTGCTCCTCTGCCATGTGCTACCCTGCCTTGAAGCCAGCCAATTACAGACTGAAATCTCTACAAACTGTGAGCTAAATAAGCCCTTTCCCCTCTAACTTTGGATGTTGAGTATTTTGTCAGCAATGAGAGAAAAGTAATTATGAGAGCCTCCAAATTTGTGAGCTTATATACCATTTTTCTTAATAAAGTTAGCCTCCCTCAGGTATTTCCCTATAGTAGTGAAAACAGATTAATGCAGTGCTACTGGTGGAAATAGAAGTTAATAAAACCATCATGGAAAACAAATAAGAATTTCTCTAAAAACTAAAAATAGAGCTGCAGTGTGATCCAGAAATTCCACCTCTGACCATATATCCAAAAAAAATAAAATCATTATATCAAAGAGGTACCTGCACTCCCGTGTTTATTGTAGCACTATTCATAATACCCTACTGTCTTGGTCACTTTCATTGTGACTGAGACACAATACCTACCACCTGCAGCTTAAAGGAGAGAAGGTTTACTTTGGCTCATGTGTATAGACCCTGATCAGCCAGCTCCAGGGCAGAATAAATATGGCCAGAAGAGCATAGCAGAGTAAAGCTGCTTACAGCAACCAGGAAACTAGAGAAGGGAGGCTCCAGGGAGAGAAATACACCCTTCTAGGTCACACCTGCAGTGACCTGCCTACCAGCCAGACTCCAGCTCTTAACAGCAAATCAACAATAAGCTCCCATAATCCAGTGAAACTTTGGAGCCATGTAGATATAAACCATAAAACCAACATAGGAGTCTATCAGATGAATGACTAAGAAAAGGTGGTATGTATGTATATGCCATAAGAAATGAAATCTTTTGTGACAACATGGAAGGAACAGAAGACATCCAGGCACAGAAATGTGTATACCACATGTACACACTGACCAAACCTGAAACCAAAGTTAACTGTAGAAGGGAAAAGACTGGTGATCAGTGGAGTCTAGAAAGGATCGGAAGGAGAAGGAGGCTAAGATAACAGGTGCCAAAGCGCAGTTCACAAGAGTAATTCTTTCTAGCATACCTAGTACACTAGGGTAACTATATTCTACACAATTTCTGATGTGTTTCCAAAAAACTAGAAAAGAAGAATCAGAAATCTCCCAGACATAGAAATGATAAATGCTTTGGAAGATAACAGTGTTAATTACCCTGATTTCATCAATATACATTGCCCTTATGTATCAAATTATCATATTGTATTCCTTAAGTATGTACAAGTACTATGTCAATTAAAAACATAATTTTAAAAACATTCTGACTGATTTTTGCTTAGTAAACCCCTCTACTATATGCATTTATCCAACCTAAGACTTCTAGGGTGGGTTGGACAGTCTCCCCGAGTCCACCTGGTCTCCTGGTCCCTGTGATGGTTGCTTTTTTTTTTTTTTTTTTGAGACAGGGTCTGACTTTGTAGTTCAGGCTAGCCCTGAGCTCAGCCTTGAACTCACAGCAATCCTCCTGCCTCTGCCTCCTGAGTGCATGAGCCACCCCTTCTGGCACTGTGGTATGTGGTTCTGATTGCTGGTGAGCATGAGTCACCAAGCCCAGCACTGTTGTACGTGGTTATTGGGATCAAACCTGAGCCCTTGAACTTGCAAGGCAGGCACTGGAACCACTAAGCTAAATTCCCAGCCCAATGATTGCTTTATTTACAACAGAGTTCTTACAGATAGTCTGCTGGATCAGGCAAGAGCCTAATCCAGGAACTGGAATAGCATTTTACTAATGCTACCAAATCCATGCTTTCATTCAAAATTTCTAATAATTTCAATTAATAAAGAAGATAAGCAATGAATATGGATGGCCCATAGTTGCTAGTGGTCTTTTGGAGTATTTGTTTTGACATCTTCAAATCCCTGCCTGAAAAAGAAACGGTTAGATAACAAAACCCCACAAATAATATCTACAACTAACCTGGAGGGCAAACTATACCCACAACCCCAGAGAGAGGTGTGCAGGGCCAGCTGCTGCGAGCTGAGAGCAGCAGGGGTGACCAGCATGAGAAAGAGGGAGGGGTGGGGCTGAGGCCCCAGAGCACAGCCCGTCTGCCGCAGCTGGCGGGCTCTCTGCGGGCCGCAGTTGTGAACATGGAGACTCCAGCAGGATCAAACCGTACCAGGGGCACACAATGAACAATGTCTTCAGTGAAAGGAAAGATGAAAATGCAAAACTTTAAGCCAAAATCTCTGAATAAGACAGTGAAAAAAACACAAGGAGCTCAGCAGCTGGATATGCCTGAAATTTTGACTACTTGGGAGCAGAATCAGGAGGATCCCAAGTTTGAGGCCAGCTTGGACAATTGAGCGAGACTCTATCTCACAACAAAAATCAAAAGGACTGGGATGTGGCTCCACGTTGGAGTGTATGAGTTCTACCTCCAGATTCACAAAAGAAGAAAAAAAGAGTTCAAGGAAAAGTTGCAGAGATAAACTAAAATAAAAAATGCAAATAATAGGAATCCTCATAAAACAGTCAAAACTAAACAAGAATATTTGGAAATATTTCCTGAAATAAAAATACTTGAAACTGCATACCAACTGGGCATACTATACAACTAAACTGGGCTCAAAGATATAACCCTCCTAAGCTGGGGATTTAGTTCAGTGGTTCTGGTGCCTGCCTTGCAAGGCCCTAGGTTTGATCCCCAGTATACACATACAACAATGCTGGGCATGGTAGCTCACACTCATCAGCAATCAGTACCACACACCACAGTGCTGGATGTGGTGGCTCAGGCCTGTAATCCCAGCATTCAGGAGGCAGAGGCCAGAGGATTGCTGAGTTCAGGACCAGCCTAAACTACAAAGCAAGACCCTGTCTCAAAAAACTGAAATAAAATAGAAATCTACAATCCTACTGTTGCTTACATAACTCTTTCTACTTCTTGCTGAATTTTTTTAAGAACAAGCTCACTGATTGGACATAATCAAAAGCAGAAACTTCAGAATATCTGCTGTGGAAGAGGCAGGAGAGGGGAAGAAATTAATAGCTAATTTTAGTATTAGTTTGTTCCAAACCAAAAAGAGTTAAAACTAAGGGGAAAAGTGTCCCATAAGAGAATTAGAATAGTTTCTCAGAACAAAATGTTGAACCTTCCTAAATACCTAAAAAGAGCAAACAAAATTGATCACATGGACACACGGATATAGATACTCAATATTTATATAACAATCTGTATAATAAAACCATGTGACAAAATCGAGGTCACGCATATAGATCATATTGATAAATGTAACTGGGCTTAATTCAGCTACTAAAAGAAAAAATATTTACATTGGCTTTAAAAAGGCAAAATTTAATGCTTTGTCACATACCAGCAATATATCCAGCACAGAGATTTAGGATGGCTCAAAATAAAAGGTTGGAAAAAATGTATATGTAATTGAAAGATAAAACAAGCAAATAAAAGTAAAAAAGAAACCATAAGTTATCTTGAAATCCAGCAAGGTTAAATTCAGACCTAAAGGTGCTAAGTGAAGCAAAGCGGATTCTGCTGTTTTCTGAAGTCCACAGTCCGGGATAAAGATCTAACAGGAAGGACTTTATGGCACACAGTGATTAATGACAACTTTCAAGAAGCAGGAAGCAAAGGAGATGACAGGAAAAATATTCAGGAATGTTACTTTTATTTTAAAAGCACATTTACCATACCTGTCTCCATCCAAGACAGATCAACCAGCTGTGTAGACACAGAGATGCAGGTAGGTGACAGATAAAAATAAGCAGGCCACCAGACTGTCATTCAAAAGCAAAAGTTATAATCTTCACCAACTGGTAAGGCCACCAGAATCAGCCTTCTGCCAAAAAAGGCACACCTCTCACAGCCTCCCACAGTGGACATAGGACAGCTCTCCTGTCACCCCAGCTCAGCCTCTTGGAGGGGATTTCCCAGTCCCAGGGGTCCCCCTGGCCTTGACTAGTCCCCCCATGGCTTAACTCACCACTTGCCCAAGAAGACACTGAGATGTCATTTCTCATCTGTCACCTGGGACAAAGATCCAGAGGTGTGACCGCATAGGCTGTTGGCAAGGTTAGAGAAAGACTCATACACTGCTGGTGGAAAATGCAGCAATGACTCACAAAATTACATATGCATTAACTTTTGGCCCTGAAAATCTGGGACTTTCCTCCATAGATACACTAGTAAAAATATGATGTATGCACAAAATTATTTATGGTAGCATGTTCATAATAACCACGAAGTACTGGAAACAACTGAGTGTCTTAGTCACTTTACTGTTGCTGGAACAAAACACTCAGTGCCTACAATTTAAAGGAGAGATTCGTTTTGGCTCACGGTTCCAGTCCATGCGTGGCCAGCTGGCACCAAGTAAGAAACAACACGGTAAAATGTACAAGAAAACCACACAACTTATGGCTGCCAGGAAGCAGAGACAAAGGAGGAGCTAAGGACAGCACACCCTTCCAGGTCACATCCCCAGTGACTTTCTGTCTTGGGGTAGTCTCTACCTCCAAACACAAGACCTTTGGGGGAATGTTTCAGATTGAAACCATAACAATCCATAAGAGACAGATTAAGTCAACCAAGTACATCCCCATAGTGAAATATTATGTAGCTATGAGAAGAAATAGGGAATAACCCTTCATACTAACATGGAATGCTCCCCAATATTAAGTGGAAAAATCTAGGAGAAAAATGTGTGTGGATGCTTTCATTCATTGAAAAAAATGAGTAGGGAAATGACATACAGACATATATACTTTGTTTCCCTGAAAATAAGACTTAGCTGGAAAAGAATCAGCTTTGAAAACTAGAGATCAAAAATGGGGGCTGGTATTTTTGATCTCTAGTTTTCAAGGCTGATTTTCCAGGTATAGGACCAGCTAGCTCACAAATGCAAGGTTCCAAATTCCTTCCATTGGAGCAAAACTACAATAAAAAATAAGAAGACCAGCTAAGTCTTATGTTGGGGGAAAGAAGGTACATACATTTACTTATTTTTAATGACCTTGGAATGGAAAAAAATAATACCTTACTGGTTGTCTGTGAGGAAAGAAGAGAACAGAATAAAGGGATAGAAAATAGACTTGCTTAATATATCTTGCTCTGTAGATTAACTTTAGAATTAAACCTACAAAAATGAAAAGGGAAGTTATACAAATGAACCCTCATCATAATACATAATCACTTAAGAAGAAAGGTAACAAAGTACAGTAATTTAGCTTTGTATCTTAATCTAGGGGGGAAAAAAACTTCAACAATATCACAACTGTTTCCAATAATCATATTATTAGTTATACTGCTGGTGATGATTCCCTGAGACCACTGTGTGAGTGCCCATATTTATCGTAGGTTAAAGCAAATGACTAAGGATGTACATATTATTAAGAATTGGGATTTTCAGTGAGAGAAAAGGGAGATAAAAACATAAGATCCATGAAGTTAAGCTAAAATTCTGTAGCTGTGAATCTGGGGTAGTAAGATCAGCATGACCACTTTGTGTATTTTGTCCCTTTGATGTAAAACATACTTCCTAGCCATAGCAACTGAAAGGGCACACACCAGACCAGATGTAATGAGAGCAGCTGTCTATAAATATATTTCCCATTAAAAAGAAGCAGGACTCATTGGAGAAATGCCTGTTTCCCAGACCGGAGCAGAGAATGTACAGAATGATTTGATTTGGTACATCTTGTAATGTCATAAAACGAGCGAGCTATCAAGAGCTCATGTTAAGGACTCTGAACACACAAAGGCACAAAAGGAAACCTGGCCAGGTGTTGGTCTGGCTCCTCAATTGTAGTGATGGTATTGGGCATGGCAGGTGTCCAAACTCATCAAATTATACTATTAAATATGGACTGTTCTTGCTTTGTAAGTTATATACCTCAGTAAAATACTAGTAGTAAAAATACTACTAGAGTAATGGCAAAATAATGCAGGAATCAATCTGAATGTAAGTTTCCAACAACCAAAAAAACAGAAGTTTCAGTGTAGTTCATTTTTACAAAGGGTTGAAAGCTTGAGTTTTTTTCCACCCCATAAGCGTATAGCGCTAATAGGAAAAACTCCTTTGCTTTGAGGATTTCTCAAGGAATCTCATTTTTGAAAAGCCACTTAAATACAGGGAACAAATCAAGTGTTCTCATTGCCTTCACCATATGAAATTGTGCCTCTGGGTGCACAAAGAGTTACCAAGAAAGTTTCCTATGATGAGAAATACAGCCATTAAGTAAAAAAGAGGAGCATGCAAACATCACTCTTTTGCAAGTCCTAAGGGATTAATTTGATTTAGATAATGGTTATTAATAGCTTCCATTCACAAAAAGGAGAGAACCAGCTACTTTTGTGGGACACACACCACCAAATAGGGAATAATCTTGCCCAAACATTAAACCTGAGCCTAGTAGGGTCTGTAGTTTTAACTACCTACCTATAAGAAATGTAGTAGGTGGACAAAAATGTGTTGACCACCACCTTCCCAGCTTGTGCCAGACATCCCTGGTTTTATCAGTAGCTACACTGGGAATACTGGTCGATGTTAAATCATACCACAAAGATACAATCAGCGAAATCTAGTTTGTAGAAAACTCTGCAGGATGAACAACCGAGACTCTCCAGTCAAAACGGAACCAAAAACATGGGGAAAATATAGAGGATAACCCATAAAAGGTACTGAAGAGTCATGGCTACAAATTGTAATGTTAGGTTTCTGGCTTAAACAAAGAACTGTTTTCAAAAACATATGAAATATCTGAAAAAGTCTGCTCGCTGTCTTAGTCACTTTCTCCTCACTGGGACAAAACACTCAATGATCACTGCTCAGAGGAGGAGAGGTTCACTATGGCTTATAGTTTTTAGAGGCTTCAGTCTGTAGTCAGCTGGTTGCTAGGCAGGAAGAGCATGGTGGGAGGGTCTCATGGAGAGAGGCTGCTCACATCATGGCAGTGAGGAGACAGGAGAGCAGGAGGACAGTGCTCCTTCCAGGCCACTCCCAGTGACCCACGTCACTTTTAACTACAAACTCTCAATGAACTAACCCATCGATGAGTACAGCACCCCTATGACCCAACTACCTGCCCAAATCCCCACCTCTGAACACCTCGGGCTCTTTTCCTGGAAACAACCCTTCCTCTGTTGACCAAAGCACCTGCAACACATGTTGGTGTTTTGTACTTACTCCAAAGGTGCAGAGATAATAAAACAACTAGGAAGACACTAACTGTGGACATAATCTGATGCTCAGTGTCTAATATCAATCTTCCTAAAAATTTATTAGACATTTCCTCCCATAAAACATCTTACTCTAAGTCTTCATTGGCTCTGAATGTCTCAGAGTCCTTCTCGCTCTCTCATTGACTCTCTGTCTCTTTTCCCTTGATGTCCATGAACCCCTCAAAACCAAGTCCTTTTATGCTAAAAGTGGTAGTTAATCTTGATTTTCAGCTTGATTGGTCTGAGAGACACTGAGGAGATTAGTAAAGCACGACCTTGCGTGTGTCTAGTGGATCAAGGGGACGTGACCTATGGACCACATCTGGCTATTGACACTGTCCTCTCTGGCTCTTCCCTTATTCTCCGCTTCCTAGCTGCCAAAAGTTAAGCAGTTCTTTTCTTTCAGGCCCCTCTTCCAGTGTGTTTCTGCCTTGGAGCCAGCTGGCTATGGACTGAAACCTCTGGAACTGTCAGCCAAAATAAACATTTCTTCTTTTAAAATGTGCATCTCACAAAACCTCTTTAGCATGAGAACTAGCAGAAGAAATCAACAAATGGGATCTCATCTTATTAAAAAGGTTCTGCACAGCAAAAAAAATCCATTGGCAGAGCGAAAAGACAACCAACAATAAAGGGGAAAAAAATGCTTTACCAGCTGTTTCTCAGAGTGCTACTATCTAAAATATATGAAGAGCTCAAAAAAAAATCAACTGCCCAAATGTAAAGATCCAATTCAAAAATGGGCAACTGAAATGAACAGACACTTTTCAGAAGAAGAAGTAAAAGCAGCTAAGGAGCATATGAAGAAATGTTCAACATCTCTGGTCATTTGAGAGATGCAGATGAAAACAACACTGAAATTTTCTCTCACTTTACTAACAATGGCTGCTGTCACTCAGTCAACCAACAACAAAGGCGGGTGAGGCTGTGGGGCAAAAGGAACCCTTCTCCACTGTTGGTGGGAATGTAGACTGGTACAACCACTGTGGAGATTTCTCAAAAAACTAGGCTTAAAAGTCCTATTTTACCCTGCTCTTCCCGTGCTAGGGATATCCACAAAAGAATTTAAAAATTAATGTCACAGTGACATGTGTGTACCCATGTTTATAACTGCTCAGTTTATGATAGCTAAACAACCCAAATGTCCATCAACTGGAGACAGGATAAAGAAAATGTGCTTCTTCTATAAAACAGAGTATTACTCTGCCATAAGATATGATACATTTGAGTCATTTGTACTCAAATGGGGACGTACCTTAAGGATATACTCATAAGTGAAATAAATAGGTCACAGATGTATAAATATCATAAATAGCTTTTCTGTGGTTATGAGAAAATGTAGACATAAATGAGTTCTAGAGTATATAATAGATATTGTGAAATAGAAAATATTCAAAAGGAAATGGGGCATAGAAGTAATTAATGAGAAAAATGGGAAAAGTAATGTGATGATGATAAAAAAAGGAAACAAAGCTTATGTATATAGCTTATGGGGTGGGGTTGTAGGGTAGGTAGGGGAATAGAAAATATGAGAATTAAATCATGTCATATACTGGTACAAATTCTCAATGTTGAGTGTGATCATGATGTGTATGTATAATGTACCAATAAAGATTTGAATAAAAAATTTAAAATTTTTAAAAATAAAAAATAAGATGTGCATCTCAGATATTTTGTCCCAGCCATGGAGAACTGATTAATCCCCATCTTTGGCCTGGCTCCCCTGACCCAGGCCACTGTCTATAGACTCTGTCCTTCATAATCAAACAGACCCTGTTGTTTAGAAGGCATTTCTAAACAAAAGCCACATCTTCTTCCTAATGATAGGAAGATAGGACTCTATCTTTCTCCTACATCTTCCATCTTTTCTCCAACATCTTCCATGAAGTTAAGTCCAAGAAATAGTTAACTTTTTAAAAATTCTCTCTCCTAATATAGAAGATAGAAGTGGCTTTTAGCACATTCAGGGATAAAGCTTTGCAGTAGGAGTCAAATTCTGTATGAAGGTGACTTGCCCCCAGTCACATACGGGCAAGGAAAAGGCTGAGGAATGTCCCTCCCCAGTACATTCTGAAGCACAGGGCTGAGCAGGGGCCCTTAACCAAAGAACTGTGGCATTTCTGCTGAACACTCTAGGTGGTGGGGGCCATCTTGTGCCTAGTGGGGTGCACAGCAACACCCCTGGCCTCTACCTGCTGAATGCCAGTAACAATGCACCTACTTCCAGTCCTAGCTATGACAATCAGAAATGTAGCAAACATTATGCCTCAGGAGACAAAGTCATCCTTGTCTGAAAACCATTAGTTAGAAGAAAGACACATTTGTCTCAACACAGCAGGTGAAAGTAGCCTATTTCTATTCCTTCCGAGCCAGAATAGTCCTCACCCATCACTGTGACCAACATCAGCTTCCAGGGAGCCAGAAATGGAGAGTTGGGTGGTGAGACAGTCGGAGTGGCCAAAGCACTAGGAAGAGATGTTGATTATCCAAGTAGACAGTCAGTGAAACAGAGTCTGCTGCTCCCCTGTCCTCTGAGAGCAACACCAGGTGTAGGTGGCATGAGCTGAATAGCTCAGTAAGATCCTGCTCTGGCCCCACAGGAAGAACCCCAGGTCCAGGCCATGTGCGGAGGCTGTAGTGTGTTATCTTCATCCCGAAGAGTAGTCAACACCCTGCACAGGTGTATCCCACAGGCTGGGACAGTCACAAGCTGGGTCCTTGGAGGGAAAGAGAAGCAGAAGAACTAGCCTTGCTCCTGAACATCTGTCCAGCCTGGGTATGACCCTGGGTCTCGGCACCTGGGTCTCTGTCATGAGTAGGGAGAGCAGGAGCCCTCTGGCCCTGACGTCCTTTGCCCAGCGGCACCTGTTTCCAAGCCCATTTGGCATCCAGTCTTTTATCACCTGCCAAGTACTTATGATGATCACTTTTCCAGATGTGACATTTTCAATCAGCCAGCCAGGCTTCACAAAGCTCAGTGACAAGTGACAATGACAACAATGAACAAAATTAAAACCTCAGGCTTGCATTGCTTGTGCCCAGGGACAGGGATGTCAGCTGAGATACAGTGGAGAAGCATCGCCCCGCTGCCGGTCTGCTGTACACACCTTTGGTGAGAGACTTTCTCAGACACCCCCAGTTCACTTAGACTGTGATCTCAGCCCCAGCTTCAAGGAATTTATAGTTGTGTTAAGGAGACAAGACTAACACACATTTCTATTTTATTTTGCCAACGTTAAAATATGCCACCTTCCGCACAACAGCATCTAGCAAAACTTATCCCCAGAATAACCCAGTTTATATCAGGTTTTGTTTCATAATTTTTAACCCTTACCCTACTTTAGAACATAAGAAGAAACCTATACTGCACACAGCTCACCCGCAGTGCCCTTCCCTCTCCAGCCGCACACAACACTATGTCAGTTAGGGCACCTGGGATCCGTCCTTGTCCCCACATTCCTCCAGTGGTTGTGCCGCACATCATGGCTATTCTCATGGCTGAGTCTCCAAGAGCCTGTAGAACCATCCCACCCATGACCCTGCCTGCCACTGTTGTGCATCACGGTGTGACTTCAAGCCTTGCCTGAGACCCAATTTAAGTTAAATTGTGGATTCTTTCCATTATCGTCTTCATGCCAAATGTTCCCAAAGCTCTATAAGTAAAGGCTTGGTCCCAGAGGGGCACCGTTGAGTGGGTGGACACTCCAGGAAGGGGACCTTTGGGAAGGTCAGTGGGTAATGGGGAGGAGGGGTATAACCTTGAAAGGGACTGTGGAGCCTCAGTCCTTCAGTCTATTTCCTGGTTCAAGATGTGAGTTCTTGCTCCTACAGGCACTCCTGCCATGATCTGGCATCACCTGCCACCTCCGCCAGAATTAAGCCTTTGAATCTCTGAAACTATGAGCTGAGTTAACCTTCTCTTTTTAATAAGTAGCTCCTTTGGGTATTTTATTTTAGCAACACAAAGTTGACTCATACACTCCCCTTGTGGGCCAATTTTGTCCCTTAAAGACTTCTGAAAACAAAAACAACTATAATGTGGTATTTGTTGGACTATTGGAGCCCCTTTGTAAGCTCCCCTTTAGAGCAAAGAAAACATAAGAGCAAAGTAATGGCCCAAGTAAGAGCCAGACTTTCCTCCCGTCCTGTTACCCTTGCTGGTGGTGCAATGAGAAATAAAACTTCTAAGACATATCCTTGTGGGGCGGAAGAAGGTACAGCTCAGTGGTTGAGCACTTGCCCAGCATACATAAGGTCCCGAGTTCCATCCCCAGCACCAGGAAAACAAAGAAAAGATAAGAAGAGATTTCCTGGGATCTGTCATCTGAGCACAGGTGAGGGCTACGGGTGAGAACAGAATCTCAAGTAACCAAGGAGCACATAGGTAGCTCTGAAAGGAAATTGCTCTTCCTCAGTCCCAAACTATAACTCATTCAGACTCCTGGTGTTGCATGGGATGGATTCCAGATTTCTTATAAAAATAAATTATTGTGAGGGTTGAAACCGAGACAGGTAAGTGATGCTACTAAAGAAGGACTAAAGGTCCCCCTTCCAAACAACAAGCTCTGCCTGGTCCTGTACCTGAAGCACTGGGTCATTCTACTCCACCAAAGCATGAAAGGCAGAAACTGGGACCTCTGTGGACCTTTCGTGGCTTCTTGTAGGTCTAGGTGTTGCTTAGGAAAAGTCCTTTTAGTTGAAAATTATTCTGCCTTTGTTCCAGCTGAGAAGTCAAGGTGGGGATGCACAGTGGGTGGTGGCTACCTACACAGCTCAGGGTCTGCTCGGAGTAGTGACCAGCAGGGCAGGGACTTTCACAGTGCTGGCCCTGAGGCACATGGAGATCCAGGGAGATGTCATCCAGAGGGATGATGGAAGGACACGGAAGCATCTGGCTTCAATCAACTCCAGCATACTAATCTGCCCTATTATCAAGGTCACCTGCAGTTTCACTGCATTTCATTCATCTCCACACCACAAAGTCTACAATCAACAGGACCGCGATGCCCACCAGCCCACCAGGACCGTTAGCAGAAAGCCATGGGGAACCTGTGCTCCTCAAGCAGCGCTACTGAGTGAGTCTCCAGTCCGTCAAACCCTGGCCCTTCACTGGTTCTTGAGGTGTCAGGAGTGGCCTCTCCTGGATTCTCGGGAGGACAGAGCTGATGCAAGAAGGACGCCCTGAGACCGTGGCTTGACCCACTCACCAGACCAGCCAGCCCCAACCTCAGACCCATGTTGGGTGCTCAGGGAGCTCCCATGCCCAGCCTGCTCCCTTCCCTTCCCTTGCATCTCTCTCCCCTCCCCTTTACTCCCTGTCCCTGCAAGTCCATGCTTCATTATGCATCACTAATTACTATGAGAGTAATTAGCTGCTTGCTAATTAAAAAAAAAAAAAAACTGTTGTAGCCAGTTTTACCTTCTAAAGACACCACTTAATTCACCTCTGAGACATACCATCCAATGTATGTCTGGACAGAATCTTCTGGCTTTGGAAGGACCAGAAAAGACACGGGCCAATGAGAAAGGCACTGACAGGAAAGAGGTTAAGACCTTGGGCTAGGATGTCTAACGTCATCTGATTAGCTGTCGGCTGTCCAATGGTGTAACAAAAACTCCAGAGTCTTTGTGAATCATCCGCCACAAGCAACAGCCTTTGACTGGTGTTGTTTGGGGTCATGAAGGGGAGGAGTGTCGGCTGGAGCCAGGTTGGCGTGGGAGAGAGGTGACAGAAGGAATAGATGTCAACTTCTGCTCTGAGCCAGGTACATGAAGAGGTACAAGACGAGCCAGGGATATAGCTCAGTGGTTCCGGCGCCTGTCTTGCAAGTGCAAAGGCCCGGGTTCAATCCCCGGTAACCACATACAGTACTGTGCATGGAGACTCACCCCAGCAGCAATCAGTACCACATACTACAGTGCTGGGTGCAGTGGCTCACGCCTGTAATCCCAGCACTCGGGAGGCAGAGGCAGGATTGCTGTGACGTGAGTTTGAGGCTGAGCTCAGGGCCAGCCTGAACCACAAAGCCAGACTCTGTCTCAAAAACAACCTTAAAAAAAAAAAAAGAAGTACAAGTCACAGGGCGGCTAATCTCACTGCTCAGTCCTCCCTGGGACACTGCGTGACTCTGGACACACCTTACTCTACCTAGGATGGGGCTCAACCTATTTCCCAGTCTCTGCAGAGAAGAGCTCCCCTGGACTACAGAGTGGGGAGCAGCAAACATCACTAATGTTCTTTGCCCTAATCCTCATCACTTCACATGGCTTTGAAGAATCACTGAGCTATATCCCCGGCCCAAGAATAATTTTCTTTTATGCTCACTCAGAGCCCTACATAAAGCCAAACTTCCCTGTTGTACAGTCACAGTTCTTGGTGGGCACCATTGGTCTTGGGTGCTTTCTTGTCCCTGGGACAAAAATGCCCAACACCTACAATTCAAAGGGAGAGGCTCATAAGAAATCTCAGTCAGTGGCTGGTGAGTCAAGGCAGAAACAGCCCGGTGGAAGGGCCTTCTATAGAAGGAAGCTGCTATGGCCAGAGAAACCAGGAAGCCAAGAAGAGAGAGTAGGAGGATCTGGGGAGGGAGAGATTCCCCCAGTCATGACCCCAGTGACCCATTTCTAATCAGGGCACCCTCCTCCCTCCCAGTGAGTCAGCCATGAGCTCATCAGCGAATTCATCCTCTGAGAAGTACAGCACCTCTGTGACCCCGTTACCCTCCAAACACCTGAGGCTTTGGGAGGATGCCCCAGATCTCACCCTAACACTATTAACCGAAGCACCTGACGGTCATAACCCCATTGAGAGTTCCGTTCCCCTGAGGGGCCCCACACCACCAGACTGGCCAAGACCTTCCTGGGGACCAAGGTCAGTGAGCCCCAGCTTCTCGGGCTGTTGGCACCTGGTGCCACCGGAAAGGAAGTGCTGGAGTTCTCTCTGGCCGTGTTGCTGAGAGATCCTCTCCAGACTGTTTCCCCAGAGACTGGCTTCCTTGCCAGTTAGTGCTAAGTCTTTTTGCAGCCAGACCTTATGCTACTGCTAATTTTAAAACAATAGCAAGACAACCATGCCGAATTCCTCTGTTCTGGTTTCTTAGCAATGGCTCTCAGCAGACTTCCAACTCACTTATAAGGTGTGATCGTAAAATAATAGAGCTGATTATTTAAACAAATGTCTCAGATACATTCTTTTGTGTTTTTTTTAAACAAACATTAACGACAAAAAAGAGAGCTTGAACTGTATTTAGACTTAGAACATAAATTATTAAAAAATCACTTTATTTTCAGTGCTACTGTGATCAGATTAAAAGCAAGTTTTATTTCTTAATATCATGTGAATAAGCACTTTTAAGAAAGTTACTAAATCATGACTTTTCATCCTAACCACTCTTATATTATACAGTTATCTAAAAATGCCTCAAAATAGTTCCCTTGGAAGGCTGATTTCAGGTTCCTCTCAGTATTTTGAGCCCCTGAGACAGACTGGCCTGAACAGGACCCTCCCAGGGGACTCCTGTCTTATTGGCCACCCAGACCCCAGGAGACACAACTGCCCCCTGGAGGGCAGTGCAAGACTGACAGACTCCTCGGTCGCAGACTGTCCACTCCCAAGGAGCAAGGAAGACCCATGGACTGGACTCGGGCTCTGCTAACCCCAAAATGGAACCTCTCTCAGCCTGGACCATCAAAGACAAGGGAGCCTCCCACAAGACGGTGAGCTGCAGTCTTCCAAGTAGTCAGAGCGGCAGGACCTAGAAACTGGGGAGAAGACCCTCCACAAAGTGCCACACAGCAACCCCGCACCCCACGGAGCTGCTCAGAGCCCAGAAGAGGCCAGAGCCCAGGAGGCACCAGGCTGAGGCAGCACAGCAGTGTGCATTTTATGAAGCCAGCTCTGGGCTTCTGGAGCAGCACATCTCCCCTTGCTCTCTTTCAGAGCTAATCAGGGTGTCCTGAAAATGCCAGTGTGCCTTAGTTATGTTACAATAAAAATAAATACATAACAAGACAAACTTTGGTATCTGCACTTGCTAATGAAGGGGTGAGACCTGGACTCCCTGGAGCACGTGGGCCAGGAAAGTGAGCTGAGGTTAAGGGGCCCAAACCGCCGAAGGCAGATGAGCTTGGGACAGCAGCAAGTCTTGTCCTAACTGGGTTTGTCCAAGAGACAGCTCTCTTTCCATGCAAAGCTCTCATCCACCGGGTGAGATTCATGGATGAATGGATGGATTCATGGATGAATTCATGGATGAATTCATGGCCTTCCAGGAACCAGCCACTGTACTAGATGCAGAGGTGAGAAGAGGTCCTCAGCCTTTGCCCTTTTGGGAAGAGAGACAAGAATGTGGCAGAATGTGGTAAGGACCAGCACAAAGGTGTGAGGCGGGTGCAGTGAGAGGAGAACTCAGAGGCTAGAAGTGTCAGGCGCGAGGGATGTGTGAGCAGAACAGAGCAGAGAAGGGTCTCTCCAGGCCAACAGGAGGACACTGGCATTGTGAGGAGGAAGGAGCAGGAAGATTAAGGAGCACAGCAAACAGGACAGAAGCTCCTGGGGCAGGCAGAGGGGGCACAGCAGAGAGAGAGGCCAGAGAGAGAGGGGTGGTACATCTGGAAGAGAAGGAGAGAATCCCTGGGTCCTCCGAGGGTTCTGCCTGCAGGTGAGGAGACGCCACCCAAAGGATGGGACACACTCCAGTCCATCTGTCCTGCACCATGGGCAGGAGGGTGGCCAGGCCACCTGTGGGGTCTTCCCTGCAGGGTGTGGCCAGCTCCTGTGTTGAGCTCAGCTGAGGCCACTACAGGCCTCCAGCTGTGCCTTAAGACGCAACCTCAGAGTTCTAGCCCCAGAGGGTACCACATAAGATCTGCACTTGTAACTCAGGGCAAGGGTGTCTCTATGTACCGCCTAAAGCCAACAGCAGAGGGTGAAGGTGTGACCACATTCAGGCCCTCAGGGGCCATCCCTGGGTGCAGCCCACTTCTGCTTATCACAGAAGAGAATGAAGGGCAGAAGGCTCCTTGGACTCTGGCTCCAGGCAGATGGAATAACTCTGCCCGCCTGCTGCAGACGCTGCACTCGGAATGCCATTTTCATTATTTGTCAGTGAAATCTGAGAAAGGCTGCTGCCTGGCTGTGCAGCCACAGGAGTCCAGGTAAACCCAGGTGCCGGGGCCAGCTTGCACCTAGACAAGCAGCTGTGTCACAGGATGGGACACACCACTACGGCCTCACTGCTCTGCAGCTGAGTGCAGAGGTGGAGGTGGGGGAGGCAGCAGGCCCTGCTCCTTTGCTTCCAGTTCCCAACCCTGGCTATGAGACAACCAGCTCCGGGCGCTGCTCCAGGCTTCCTCCAGGAGTTGGCAGCCACATGGATCCCTCTCTATGCCCACCGCAGCTCCCTCAGCTTCTGCTCCGCCCTCTGGCTCTCTTGGTTTGGGACAAGCCTCAGCTCTGGATGATGGTGCCCCTGCAGCTGGGTACCCACCCTGCAAGAACAGTGGGTGACCCCATGACTGGCCCACCTCCCTTCCCAGTGTTCCTGTGCTCCAGGAACTGGGGTGAAAGGGAAAGGCGGGGCTGGGCAGGTCCACCCCAGTGATAGTGGTCTGAGTGCCAATCAGAGCAGGCACAGGAGCGGCAGGGGGACACAGGAATCAGACACACCTGCCACCTGCCAGCATAGTGCAAGCACAGGCCAGTCACAAGCCACCCTGAGCCTGGTTTCCTCTTGAGCTCATGGTCCCCACTTCCGCAGTGGCAGGCACTAATCCAGAGGACAGCTGTGGTGTGGCCGGTGGTGACACCTGATGGAGCCACTCTGACTACTGTCCTCTACCCACCTTCCAGCCATGGCAGGCAGCTGCTGGCATGGGCTCCACACAGGCCGCATCAGCAGGGGCTCTGTCTAGGCTGGGCAATGGACCCCGAGGCAGCTGTGTGCCTCAACTGGGTGCTCAGGCTCCTCACCCCGCCCCAGTCCCCACCTGAGCATATACACTCACACAGGCGCACACTCCGCATTCACTTCCTGTAAGCACCAAAGAGCACATCAGGTCTCAGCGTGGGCCTACCTGCCATGGTTTGCCCTGGCGTACCCCAAATAAATAGCCAGTGTCACTCCAACACAAAGCCTCAGAGAGGGCAGATCCCCAGGCCACCAACACCCCCCACCCAGGTGTGAATGGAACGGAGCTCGATGAGGATGGTGGGCCAACAGTAACAAAGATGCGACAGTGCGGGGCACAGGGAGCCCAGTGTGCTCAGGGCATCGAGCCTAGCATGTACCTGAACATGCTGAATCCAAGGCCACGTGGGAAGCCCGACGATGGGCTGTGTACCCCAAGAGCACTCTCCACTGCACACACCACCCTCCATATGTGGTGGCCCTGTAAGCCCCAGGCCCCAGGCAGACCCAGACTTCTGCATCTAGAACTTCAACACGGGACACAGTAAGTACCAGCTGTACCCTCCCAGAACCACAGAGTCACCTCTGGATAATTATTTATTATTCATAGTCATCAGCATCTTCATTAATTATTCATATGATCCTTAATTATTATCCTTAACAATAAGAGAAGTAAATAGCAGAAAAGTCCTTGAGGTGCCTAAGGCCCAGGGCCGGGTGCCTCCGGGCAGTTAGACCAGCTAATGCCCCCAGGGCAGGGAGGGGACCACAGACCCCCTGTCCACTGCCCGGCCCTGCCCTGTCCCTCCCAGTGGGGCCCAGGGGACTACAGGAGGAGATGGTCCCAAGGGCTGGGAGGAGCTGTTCCTTCACTGGTCTCCCCTCCAGGCCAGGCCTCCTGGGCAGGGCCTCTGAGAGGAGCAGCCCAGGCCAGGTGGTGCGCAGAACCCTAGTGAGTCATGTGTCCACCCCCGGCAGCCCCACTAACTGCCGGGATCTGAGCCATGTCTGTGCAGGGGCTGGGAGGTGAGGGCCCCCAGCTGGCCGGGCAGGGAGAGGCGCCGAGTGGGTCCGTCTTGGGGGACCTCTGGGGCTCCTGGAGGAAGCTCCTCGAACGCCACAAACTGGGAAACCTACAAAGAAAGAAAACAGTTGAGCATACTGGGAAGCCAGGGAGGAGAAAGAGGGACAAGGGGATAGGAGAATCCAGGCCAAAGAGAACAGGGACAGAAGACAGAGCACAGGGTCAGGAGGTTCAGGGAGCTCTGGAGGGTCAAGGAGAAAGGCTGGGGCAGAGAGCAAAGGACAGGGACCACAAAGGTGAAGCAGCGGCTGGAAGCAGTGAAATGCACCCTCAGGGCAAGAGCTGGGACCGGGAGGCAGCTGGGGAGCTTGCATTTGACCCAGGGTGGGTGGCTGGCTCCCTGTCAGGAAGACTCCAGGCCACAGCCTCTTTCATCTCAGGGAACATGGCAGGTGGATCCAAACCCAACCTAGAACGAGTTGGGACAGCAGCAGGGACAGAGAGGCAATGTTCCTTCCTGTGATTCTAGAAAGAACTCCAGGACCTAGTGTTGAGAGGCAGGCTGGCGGCCAGGCATCTGAAGGCCAAGGATAGAGCCAGGCCAGACGGGAGGGGTTTGTGGGTGCTGACGCGTTGCTGGTGAGATCCCTGCGTGGGAGGCTGTGAAGGGAGACTGGCACATTTGCTGACGTGGGCCTTGGTGTCTGCAAACAGGAGCAAGCAGCATATGGGGGGAGCCGTGCCAGAGGCAGGGGGTTGGGTGCAGATCCCAGGCCGCCTCTGGGAACCAGAAGCCCCTTCTCCAGCCATCAGAACTGGTACAGGCAGGCTGGGGGCACACATGCCCTCTCAGTAGAGGGCACCTGAGAGCCACCCTGAGCTGGCTCAGGAAATGCTGCCCCCCAGGCTTGGACTCAGTTCAGGGTAACCACCAGCAGCCTTCAAGATGGCGCAGTAGCAGCTAGAGCAGAAGGCCAAGGTGGGCAGAGAGTGAGACCACGCGGGACATGGGGCCACTCCCACCCCAATCCCCAGCTCAGGCAGCACCGTCAGATTTGGACCTGAAGGTCAGGGCAAGGGAGGCCAGTTTCCAATCCCAGTGGTCCCCCTCATCCCTTCTCCCCAGGTGAGACAAGGACAAGGGCAGGGTGATGGAGGATGGGGCAGACAAGGTGGCAGATGGGCTCGGGGACACAGCAAACAAAAAAGGCAGGGCTGGGCCGCCAGGGCTCTGCGGAGAGGAGCTCGGAACTCACCTGAGAAAGCGAGTCCAGGGTGAGGGTGGGGATGGGGCTGATGGGCAGCATGGGAGAGGTGGAAGTGGGGCCGGGCCCCGGGGTGGTCACAGCACTGTAGGCAGGTGGAACCAGTGTCATTTGTCTCTGTAGCAGCTGCAGGACAGTGGCCATGTCTGCACTTAGCCGGGTTTCCAGCCTGGGGCAAGGAGAGCAGGCAAACTTGTGTCCCAGAGTAGGAGGACATTCAGGGACATTCAATGAATTAGAGATGCCAGGTACTGACTCCAGGACCCGCTGGAAGTGGGGTCAAGCAGCTGGGCAACCTCAGGTCCCTATGTACCCTGGGTATGAGTATCCCTGCTCAGCATGGAGTGGAGAAGGGTACCACACAGAACAAGACTCAACAACACTCTCCTTTTACCCCAGGGCGCCGCCAGGAGACTGAACAGACTCCTATGCCCATATCCCAGGCCCTTCCATGCCAACACCCCCTACCTCCCTACCTGTTGAGCTGCCGCTGGAGAGCGTCCAGCCTGCTCTCCACCTCACCCCGGGGCCGCCTGCCCGGGCTGGACAATGGGATGTTGAGGAGGCTGGGGGCAGGAGCGGGGGCGGGGCACCGAGGCAGCTCCTGGTACTGGCGGCCCCTACTGTCCCCCCAAAAGCTGAAAATGTTGGAGACCCCAGAGAAGGCGCCTGCAGCAAGGGGAGCAAGGGTGAGGATGAGGAGAAAGGCCACGCCCACCACGACTCTCGATCCACCCGCCAGTGACCAGGGCCCTACCAGACAGGGGATTGCACACATCACTGCTACTCTTGTCACCGTCCTCCGTCAGGGTTTCCCCGCCCACCGGCTCCCCAGGGGGCCTGGGGCTGGAGAAGGGCACGAGGCGCAGAGGGCTGGAGCTGTGGCCCGGGCCCTCATCCTCGCTGCTGTCAGGGCTGGAGGGGCCGCTGGACGGGATGTCCCCCCATGGCGTCCCCGGTGGCCCCCAGCCACAAGGCCCTGCACCTGTCCGGCCTGGCCCCAAGGCTGCCACCTCCTCAGGCTGCTCTGGGTCTGTGGGGAAAAGAGATTAAGCTCAGGGGAGAGGACGGAGGAGAAGCAGGGGTCCAGGCTGGGAGTGCCGGGGGTACCTCTCTCCGCTCCAGACCACACAGAGAACTTCAGGGACTCCTGGGTACCCGTGGTGTCACTGCTGGGCAGGGCTCCCTGAGACCCCCTGAGGCTGGCTCCTTGCCCTACATTTTGATGCCTCCACCCGCTCTTCAGCTCAGGGCAGCGTCCACCAAGACCTCAGCCCTGTGAGGACAAAACAGCCCCTCACCTGCGCTGGAGCTGAGGCGAGGGCTTCCTAGAGGAGGCGTCAGCTCAGAGGCCCAGAAAGGCTGGCTGTTTGGACAGCTGGGGTGAGGAGTAGGCACCGTGGCAGGGGCAGGAAGGTCCAGAGGACCGGGCCCACTTTCCCCTCCTCTCCAGTCTGGCACCCTCCCCACCCGCCCCTCGCCCACCTCACCCTTGTCCGTGCGCCTTCGGAAAGACAGCTTGCGTTTGCGCTGCCGATGGAAGCCGCCCTCTAACTCAGTGCTGCCAGGAGAACCCGGGATCATGTTGGTCTGGAACCAAGAGCAGCATCAGGGCCGGTGGGCACCTGGGCCCTGATCCCTTGTTAACGCAGAAGCAGTGGGGCTGGGCCTCCTGCTCTGGGGAATCCCGCGCGAACACCATGCTACCTCCCACCCCTGCTCTCTGACCCTGGACTAGGCCCGAAGTGGGACTTTCACAGCCTGGTGTGACCAGTTTAACTGGACAGACGAGGAGACTGAGGCAGAGACCAGCACCTTCAAGGCCACACAGTGAAGGACCGGCCTCACAGCAGGAGGAGGAGCAGGCAGCTCTCCTGAGGGCCAGGCCACTTCGGATGCCTCACTCACATCTCGAAGGTTGAAGGTGATCTCCAGGCTGGACCAGAAATGGTCTGAGAACTCGGGGTACATGTCTAGCACCTCCAGCAGGTCGTCTCGATGGATCTTGTGCAGGTCGCAGTAGGTGAGGGCCCGGACATCCCCATTGGACTTGCCCGGCCGTGCGTACAGGTTCAGAGGCTCTCCAAAGATGTCATTCTTCCCTGGGGGCCATGGAAAGGACAGAGACCTCAGCCTAGGGGCGAGATCATGGCCCCAGCAGGCAGCTGCCACATACGTGGCCTGCAGTGCCTGAGGGAAAAGGGGCGGGGGTGTCGCATCTCCCCAAAAGTAGGACCAGACAGAAGGACCAGCCCAGATGCTCCGACTCTGCCTATGACCCTGAATTCCATCAGCTGTAATCCCGCTGTTAACCCCAGCCCCGCATCCCAGACACTCACAGTCCACAGCTATACCCAGAAGCATGCATTTCAAACTACACAACAGAACGCAGCAGTGACCCAGGCAGCATTTGTGTAACTGGGAGAATACAAGACAGTAGAGCATATTGTGACTGAGAACAGAAAAGAACAGAATGGACCGTGTGTTTGCTGTTGGTCAGATTTGATTTAGGTTTGTGCAGGGCTGCCTGTGGAGTAGGTGTATGTGTCTGTGCTAAACTAAGAAATAAAAATCTATGGGAGGGAGAGGAGAGGAAGGAGATGTAGAAAGAATTATGATGTGTTATACACAGGTACCAATTCCCTGTGGTAAATACAATCATTATGGACTACAGACACGGACTAAGAAGAATAATTTTTTTTAATCTAGAATGTTCTACCTCGAGCCATGGTCAAAGTCATTTGATGCATCAGCCCCTAAGGCATGCAGGGTGAAGTAAAAGACCAACAAGGACAAGAGACCTCCAGTGTGCAGACACACACAGGGGCCCGGGCAGGTTGGAAGGGATGGGTGAGAGGGAGGGATGGACTCCCTCTGGAAACAGCGAACGGCCTGGCACGGTTATATCACATGAGGCTGCAGATCCACCGGCCCTAGCAAAGTCTGTGCACAGCTTTCAGGTGGTCACTTGCCCCTCCACTGCCCACCTGGAGAACCTACATTTGGCCCTACCAGTGTCAGCTGTGGGGAGCTCATGATGTTCCCTGAGATTCAGGGGAACTGGGGAGCCCCAGAGTTCTGTACCCCGTGCTCTGAGGCTTCTCTTTGCTGCCCCCTCTGGTAGGCCTAAGCTTGGGTGATTTAAAGGAGCATAAGACCTTGACAGCCGCCCCAGGTCCACAGCCTCGGTGACTGTGTTCAGTGGTCTGGGGCCTTTCTAGGCTCTCGTAGTCATATCCCACTCTATCTACCCATGTCCTGTACCCAATATGGCGACAACGACATCGCCCCGCAGGATCTCAATGGAGCCACGTGAGATGAAATAGAGAGCGGTGAGCAGGTCCCCGGCATGCACCAGCGTGTCCCCTGGCGGTGCGTGTGTGGTCTTGAACTTCATGGCGAGGGCACGCAGGCAGCCCTTGGTGGCCCCGCGGAAAGGCTTGCAGTGCTGCAGCAGCGAGCGGTTCAGGTGCAGGCAGATGTCAGCCTGCAGGCACTCAGGGAAGCCCTTCAGCACCTGTGGGAGGGCAAGACGGCTCGGGACACCCTGCCTGTGACGATTCCTGCACCCAGCACCGCCCACACCTCCATCTCAGGAAAACCTCTTCCTCTAGGCCCCAAAGATCCATCACGCTCCCTGAGTATCTTGGGAAGCAGCTGGTTCCCACTCCTGCTGCACCACCTCTGGCTGTAATAGGACTTAACACCACCATCTGTGTACAGTGCCTGCCCCAAAGAGAGAGGGCTCCAGTGGCTGGTGGGCAAAAGGAGGCACCATGCCCCAACCTCCTGAGCCTCAGCTGGCCCTCACCGCATTCATGTCGATGCCGTTGGTGTAGGACCAGGCATGCTGGAAGTACTCCTCCAGGCGCTGGCGCAGCGGGTTGGGGATCTGGTGGAAGCGGATAAACTCCCGCACACGAAGCATCTGCGTGTGGTAGCGGGCGGTGCCGGAGTACAGCCGCTGGATGATGGCCGACACGTTGCCGAAGATGCTGGCGTACATGAGGGCTGGGGGGGGGGGGTCGGGGCATGGGTGAGTGGGCCCATCAGCATCCACAAGGACCCTGCACGCCCATTGGAACTCACACTCCAGGTCACAGCTCAGTCTGAGAGTGGCTATACATGTACGCACTCAAACACAAGCTGGCCTGCAGCATTCTCCTGCCCTAGCCTCCCTGCCTCCAGATCGTATCCCACAGGTAGGCTCCGAAGTCTTGGAGGGGAAGCCTCCTCTCACTGCTCCAGTCAGATTCCTCCCTGCCACCCCAGGCCGCCCCTGCCGCCAGGGTGCACTCACAGCCAATGAGCATGACACAGATGGAGAAGATCTTCTCTGAGTTGGTATTGGGAGAGACGTTGCCGAAGCCCACACTGGTCAGGCTGCTGAAGGTGAAGTAGAGCGCTGTGACGTACTTGTCCTTGATGGACGGCCCACCCAGGCCACTGCTGTTGTAGGGCTTGCCGATCTGGTCACCCAGGTTGTGCAGCCAACCGATGCGCGAGTTCATGTCCGGTTGCTCCATATTGCCGATGGCGTACCAGATGCAGGCCAGCCAGTGTGCAATGAGTGCAAAGGTGCACATGAGCAGGAACAGCACCGCTGCCCCGTACTCCGAGTAGCGGTCCAGCTTCCGTGCCACCCGCACCAGCCGCAGCAGCCGCGCCGTTTTCAACAGCCCAATGAGCTGGAGACCAAGAGAGGGCACAGTCAGGGTGCAGGCAAACAGGGAGCGGGGACACTGACGCCTCGGGAAGGGTACAGGAGGAAGCTTCCCAAGACTTCCTCCTGTAACATCTTCCTATTGCAGCCACATCGTACAAAGCTCCTCTGTGACTGTACCCAGCACAGATGTCACATTAATCTGTTTCAGCTTTAAAACAACACAGTCACAGCCCCATAGTGAGAATGAGGAAATGGAGGCCCAAGTGGGCATAGTAGGGCACGTCTGTCAGCCCAGCATTCAGGCTGAGGCGGGGAGATCCCTTCGAGTTCAAGGTCAGCCTGGATTTAGTGAGATCCTATCTCAAAAACAAAACAGAGGACCCCAAAAGGCACAACAGTTACCCCAATATGCCTCCCACCAGCCTCTAGAGCACTCGTGTAAATTAGAAAACAGCAGCTCCTTTCTATACTCAAATTAGAAAAGGAGTCCTGGCCCCTGAAAGCTCTGTGGGCAGCTCTTACAGACAGGAGGCTTGAGCATGAATTTACTGAAGTACCTGTGCAGTTCTGCCCTTCAGCCCACTACCTCCCACAAGCTGCCCCTCCTTCCACACTGACCAGCCTCCTCCCCTCCCTCCCTCTCTCCGCCTTCCCACCAATCCCACCTCCTCAGAGCCGGAGCCAAAGATGAGCAGGTCGAAGGGGATGGCAGCCACCATGTCGATGAGAAACCAGCCCTTGAAGTAGTGGACGGCAATGCGGCCCGGGTGGCTGACCACCTCCTCGTTGGCATTGACGTAGGTGGTGCGGAAGTTGATCAGGATGTCCACGATGAACATGATGTCCACAATGAGGTCCACCACAGCCAGTGGCTGGCAGGCATAGCCGCAGCCAGGCGCCTGGGATCCCTCCTCGGTCTCCTTCAGCAGGAAGGCGGCTGAGTAGGGCGTGAAGACGGCCGTGTAGATGACCAGCAGCAGGATGAGCCAGTCCCACACAGCCTTGAAGGGGCTGTAGTGCAGGATGGTCCAGCGGTGGATGCGGGGGGCTTGCAACTTGTACTCGGGGAGCACATCGGCACCCAGGGACAGGACCTGGGCAGGTGAGGAAGGTGCAGGTGAAGGGTGGGGACAGATGTGGGACCTAGAGGCTAGGGCCAAGGAGAGTAAGGGGAAGCCAAAAGGTTTCCATCAGAATGCTCACCCCTCAGCCCAGCAGCCAGAGCTACTGGGCAACCCCAGAGCTGGGCACTAGAATGCCCACACGGCTGCTGGCTCCACTCAGTTCTAACAGCTCCCAGACCTTGAGAGTCAGAGCACCCTGCACTAAACCCAGGTACCACCCACCAGCAACTCAAACAGCTGGCACCACGCAGTCTTGCTCACAACCCCAAAACCACACACACACACACACACACACACACACACACACAAGTCCCAGTCCAGAAAGATGTCCAAGGACCACAGCTCCCAGCATGGACAATGGCCCCAGGAGCCAGAGTCATAAGACACAAAATGGTCATGTAAGTTCCCCGCTAGGCACTTCACACCACTGGCACAGGATACCAGCCACCCAGTTTCAGGCCCTCCTCCAAGGGAGCTGGACCAAGACACACCCACCTCTGCTCTCCCAGCCTCCTCTCTGCCCAGGGAAGCCGCCTCATTTTTGAAGGGAGACAAGGACACAGACCAGCACAGAGTAGTCCACAGCGGGATGTGCACAGGAAGTTTTGGGGCAGCAGCACAGCCTCCCCGACTAGGGGACAACAGCCACAGCACACTTTCTCCCAAGCCAAACAAGGGAGATCTAGGCCAACTTTCTACACTGTCCCAGAAGCCAAGGTGTGGCCCTCAGAACTCAGAGACACCTGATACAAGCCCACGGCTCTTTCCCAAAACACCCGCAACCCTGGGGCCCTGCGCCCCTGGCAGCTGGACCTGAGACTTTCTCCAGCCCCCAGAAGCACGGAGTCCTGGAGGTGGGCAGCTTTGGGCCCCTGGACTAGATGCAGTCCCAGTAACTCTTTTCATACTCAGACAGAGTTCCATGGCTCCCTGCACAGGTGAGGCCATCCAGAGAGCATCTCCTTAGAGAAAACAACTAGGGCTAAGATTAGTCATGTTTAGGAGTTTGGCTACCACGGGATGGACACAGAGCCGCTGGACAAGAGGGGAGAAGCAGCTTGGACCTAGAGCAGGCAAGGAACTGTGGACAGCCACCAGCCCAGCCTTCAGCCCAAGTAGCCTCTCCCTGAGTCAGGGAGTCAATGCAGGTAGAGTGGCCCTTCAGGGGTCAGGAGGGAATCGGAAAATGAACTGGCCGGGACCTCACAGATAAGTGATGAAATTCGGTGGCTGCCCTGGGACAGGCCACCCTGTGCCTGTGGTTTCAGGCCCTGGGGGCTTTGCTGGAACACTCAGGACAGCAGCAATCCCACCCCCAAATCTGGCCACAGCCCCAGCACACATATGCACACACATGTAGGGTATGACTGGGATGCAAGGTCTGGGCTCACCAGGCTCATCTCCCTACAGGTCAGCCTTGGGCCAGGAACAGAACCCCCTGGACACATCAGCCTATAGAGGACTGATGCTTGGGTCCTGTCCCATGGGTGAGACCCTGCTGTACCTGAGCTCCAGTGGCAGAGGGTATATGGGAGGGTGGCAGGCTCCATTCTAGGCTCTGAGAGGAAAGGAGAGCCCCTGGGGCAGAGAGGCAGCTCTAGGGGCAAAGGGGGGTTAATCACCAGCCTGAAGCCCGCACATCCTCACCACCCATCTAGTGCCTCTGACTCCTACTTCTTCAGACTCCCTGAATGCAGGCCAAGCCTCCTGGCCCACCGAAGGGTCCGTCCCCAGCACAGAGAGAGGGAGCCAAGTGCCTCCATGCCAGGTCTGACTGCTGGTCGCCAACTCTTGGTGTCCCTGCCCAGTGTGTCTTCCACTCCCTCCAT
This sequence comes from Petromus typicus, assembly GCA_004026965.1. NCBI lineage: Eukaryota > Metazoa > Chordata > Mammalia > Rodentia > Petromuridae > Petromus > Petromus typicus. The sequence goes on from PVIR01000324.1 coordinate 77,215, forward strand.
CCCCCACCCCAGCCCCACCATCATCTCAGGGAACCCATCCCATTCCTGTTGTCCCCTCTCCTCCCTTTGCATTTCGTGCTCCTGGAGCAAATAAGAGAGGCCACCCAGGAAAGGAAACCTAGGAATCCATGCTCCTCAGGCTGGAATACACAGAGTCAGTCGCAGACCCCAAGGTTCCCCAAACCAGCCTGCTTCCTAGAAGCCCTCTTCCTAGCCTGGCGCCTGGGACCCCTGGGCCACACCCTCCACCTCAGTGCCCCTGCCCTGGAAAGGAGGGAGAGCGGTTGGCAGTCACCTACCTCCTGGGCCACCAGGCTGGAGATGCGAACAGCCCGCCTCACACGGCCTTTCTGGGTCCCGGGCCGCAGAGCCCCTGTCCTGCTTGCTTTCCCTGCTGGGGCCGCCATGGAGGGCTTGGCTGCCCCCAGCTTGCATGCCCCAAGGCCCGAGGGCCTGGCCAGCACCTCACTGGCACCCCAGCAGCACTCCCAGCCCAGGTGGTACCCCCAGAGCTGGCCAAACGGCAGCCGGGGCCACCTCTGGCATGAAGCCAGGATGGCAGGAGCCGGGCCCCGGGACTGGGGTCACCTGGGCAGTGACTGTGGGCTGTAGTCTGCCTGGCTGGCACTGCCCATGGCCTCCTGGTGTGGGCCTGGCTTCCAGGGTACCGTGCGCGGCTTGCCTGCCGTCAGCCCGGCAGTTGCAGTGGGAACCGAGGTGGTTTCTCTGGCCAGCCCCTCCTCCTCCCAGGTCCCCACCCCGCCACACTGGGCTCCCCCGCCCTGCCCGTGCCCTCCCCTCCGCCCGGTGCCCGGCCCGCGGCCCCCTCCCCCGCGGCCCGCTCCGCTCCTGCTGCAGCCTCTCCTGCAGCCCATGCCCCTCCCCCTCCGCCCAGCAGCCCGGCCTGTCATGGCAGATTAATGGTCTCCCCGACACCCCCGCCTCACCAGGCCAGTGCCGAGCCAGCCAGAGTCAGACAGAGACACCCAGAGATGGAGAGACGCCCAGTGACCAGCAGAGCACCGTACACAGACGCATACAGACGCACACGCTCAACCCACAACGCTCAGGCACAGGCCACTGTCACAGGAGCACAGCACATGCCAGGGCCTGGGTGGGAACAGAGACCAGGACTCAGAGGGGAGAGAGGGAGGCTCCAGATAAGGGCCTGGGGTGAGGGGGATGTTCTAGAGTCAAGGCCAAGGGGAAGGAGACCTGGCAGGGAGAAGAGCCAGAGGCAGGAAAAACAGAACCAGGATTCTGGCCAAGGAGGCTGGAGCAGGGCAGCGCCCTCCCACGGGCCAATCAGGCAGCCGCTGTGCCTGGGGCCTGAGGAGGCAGCTGGGGACAGGGTCCTCTGCCATCCTGGGCTTCTCCCTCACTCATGGCAGCGACCCCATTCCTGGTCCTCCACTTTCCCCCAGGCCAAGGGGTGAGGAAGAGGCCGGGGTGGCTGGGGACCCCCCTGCTGCCAGGAGGAGACAGGGAACCCAGCTAGCCCTGCAGTTGGGTCACTTTAGTCAACACCATGAGGCTGGTGGCTCTCTCTGACCCGAGATTCAAAGACTCGACCCCTCCAAATCTTTGCAACCACAGCCCCGCCCACCCCTTGTGGGAAGAAAACTCTTCTCTCATGCTGTGGGGACAAGACAAACACTCTAGGTCACTGTCACACCACCAACCTCCACAGCCTTGCCTCAGCCTGGCAGAGTCAGGACCCTCCTGACCTTGACCTCTGTGGCCCCTCCCATTTGGAAGCCTCCTTCTGTTGGCTTCTTCCACCCGCTCTGGGCCTCCCATGTCCCCAGCCTCAAGCGTCAAATGCTCACCTGTATGCTCCAGCCATACACCCCATCAGCCTATCCATCTGCCTGTCCCAAGGCCACCTCCCCTCCAGTCTCCCTCTCTCTCTCTCCAGGACCTCATCTCCCCCCAATACCAGTGGGTCCTCACAAATAGGCTCCCAGCTCCACCTCTGACCACAGCCTATTCCCCCTCCCTCCCCTGAAAGCTCCCTCAAGGTGAAGAGGAGCCAGGCAACTGGGCACCTACCTGGGTGACCTTCTCGGTGACATTGTGGGTCCGCTCCTTTATCTTGGGTGCTATGATCTCCCGGTCACTGGTGGGCGAGGCCAAGAAGGGGTCGCCCTTGAGGTCCACAAAGTTGAGGGTGATTTGGGGGATCTTGCTAATGGTGCGGTAGCGCACGAGGTCCGAGTCTGAGGTGGAGTTTAGCAGGCCACTGCGCAGGGGGTGCATGGCCCCTGGGTGGAGAGGCAAAGCCAGGTAAGGGGGAAGACCGGGGGCAGGAGGACAATGGACTCCCAACACAGAGGCTGGGGTGGAGCCTGGGCCTGCCTGGTCAGCAAGGTCAGCTTAAGAGGCCTACAGTCATGGAAACCAACAAGGACCAGCCCCTCCCCCTTCCACGGAAGCAGGGCACGATACACCTATGAGATATAGCAGGGGCCTGTCCCGGGGGCATTTTGAGCATCAAAGGTCAGGTGACATCAGGAAGCCCCTTGACTTCTCCTGCCCGGCCCAGTCCCAGGACGTCCTGGGACAGCTGGCTCCATGTGCTAGCAAGGGCTCTATGAGTGGAAGAATGTAATGGGATGAATGGATGTTTAATAGAGTAAAAGGCCACTGAATGAGATTAAATAAGTGCTTAACAGGATTTCCACCTCCCAGGCTCCCAGGCTCCCAGGCCCCCAGGACATGGGGGAGAAGGAGGAGGTCGAGAGCCTGGTACCAGGCAAGGCTGGGGGGACCAGGGCAAGGCAGTTTGCTAGGCATGTGCCCTCACCAGTGCTGGCATGGCGTGGCGGTGGGGGCAGTGCCCCAGCACGCATGGCCTCGATGTCATCAGCTGAGGAGGCCCGCCGCACACTGGCACAGCTCTCCCGGGAGCGCGTCCGGGCCAAGCTGCAACTGGAACCCGAGGCGTCAGGGCTGAGGCTGTGCGCCCTGGGTGAGGTGTGTGGAGGGCCTGGCACATTGGTGGGTGGTGAGCCTGGGGCCACCAGTGCACGCCGCTCCTCCGCGGGCCCGGCCACATGATTGTCCAGGGCTGACACATCATCCAGGGCCAGCGACTCATTGCTGGGCACCGCAGGTGTCAGGTCCACATCCACCACCACAGCTCCTGGGGTGCCCGTGCCACCGGTGCCACCTGGCCGTACTGATGATGACTCCCTGGCAGTCAAGGCGAGCAGCGCAGGTAACTTCAGCCGGAAGGTCTTCGCGCGGCCTGTGGAGGAGGGAGCCCCATGGTGTCAGGACCACAGCTGCCCCCGAGGGCACGAGGGCTGGAGTTCTGGCCAAGGGGAGCCAGCACCATGGCAGGGGCACCCCAACCCCACACACAGAACTCAGTTCCCAGGGACTGGGCAACCAATCCTACTGAGGTCTAATTCTAATCGACCCCTGATCCCAGACCAACTTCCAATGGGCTCCATAAGTCCTCCTTGATTCTCACTACTGCATTGCGGGTTAGTATCATGTCTATTTAACTTTTAATGTGTTTTTTATTTTGAGACAGTCTCTGTGGTAGTGCTGGCTGCCCTCAAACTCAGTGATCCTCCTGCTTCAGCTTCCCGAGTGCTGAGATTACAGGCGTGCATCACCATGCCCGACCCATTATCTCTATTTTAGACTGAAGGAAACTTGAGCCCAGATGCCTGCTGGAGGGCAAATGATCAGTGCTAGACCTGAGTCTGAGGGCGATGGCGCCCCAGCTCACTCCCATTCCCTGGCTCCCAGGCAGCTGGCACCAGTAAGGCCAGCATCATTAACACTGTTTCAGAATTTCAGATACCAAGGGGTGAACACTTTTGTCCTAGAAAAATTTTTTAAATTAAAGGGAGATGGTGGTAACTGGAAGAGCAGTTGTGAGCCTTTAGGGCACGAAAAGGTGAGGCCAAAGCAAGCGTCCCACACATCGTCTTCTCTACTGGCCAAGGTCACTCCAGGGACATCAGACTGCGTGAGGGAAGCCAGAAGACCACTCCCCAGGGAGACGGCCAGCCTCCCTGACCTGAGGATTCGTGATTCCATCCCTGGCGGCTGTACTTACCAGGCGCCAGCCAGCTGGTGGGGGGGCCCCGGTGATTGGTGTCTCTAGCCGGGGACCCCACCATGTCCTTCTCCATCACCACCTCGAAGTTGAGGATGAACATGATAACGGCTCCATCCTCGTTCTTCACGGGCACCACATCCACCAGGCACAGGAAGCAGCTCCCTGCAGAGTGTGGAGGACACAGCAGCGGTGGCATCAGTGCCCCAGGGTGCAGGCTACCACACTGGCCCGGGAGGAGCCCAAGCCCTAAGGGCTCAGCCACTTCCACCTCCCCTCCGTGCCCACTGTGCCTCCCCCGCATCGCTGCGTCCTGGCCAGTCTGCGTCCGGTCCCTCACCCCGCTCCAGTTCGTCACCTGCTTTCTGCTCTCTGCCTGCCCCATTGCCCCAGCCCTCTTTCCCTCTGCGCTTTCCTCTCACTGGCTTCTGATCCTTCTCTGTTAGCATCTGTTTCCCAGTCCTTTGTTTTTCCCTCATTCAAAACAGTACAGCCCCACGTTCAAATCCATGGCTGTAATCCCAGCACTTGGAGGCTGAGGTAAGAGAACTGCCAAGAGTTCAAAACCAGCCTGGGCTCCTTCATGAGTTCGAGGCCAGCATGAATTACACAGTAAGACCCTGCCCCCCAAGAAACAAACAGCAAAACCCACAGGCTCTGCAGGCCTTGAATAAATCTCTGGGCTCAGATCTGGCCTCTCCTATCTACCGGTGTATCCATTGCTTTTAACTTGTCTAACACCTTGTGCCTCATTTTCCTTGCCCACAAAATGGGAATCGAAATAACTTTTCCCAGGAGCTATAAGATTAAAGGAGTGGTCCAGGGATTTAGCTCAGTGGTACCACACCTGCCTCACAAGCACGAGATCCTGAGTTCGATCCCCAGAACCAAAAAAAAAAAAAAAATTAATTAATTAAATAAGTGCACACAGGCTAAGAGCATAGGGCAAAGCCTGGTGTGTCCTTAGTACTGTAGGTGCCTGGCCACTGCTGTCTCCACCTCTGTTCTCTGAAGACTGGTTCTCAGCCATGGTGTCGTTCACAACAAGATAAGTACAGAAGTTGAAAGCCAGAGTTTCGGAACCTTGCAGCACCTTAGCACTGCCACAGCACGAAGCACGTGGTCTTGGGTTTCACAAAAGCATGGGCTTATGACATAGCAGAAATAAAGAAAACTGATCTTTCACCAAAGCCCTGCTTCTCCACCCTTCGTCTGTCTCTCCTCATCTTCCTCCCGGCCTTTGATTTTCTCCCCCGCCTAGTCTCTCTCTGTGCCCCCGAGCCCTCCGATCAGGCGGTCAGCTCACTGGCTTTCCTCCCTCCCTGTCAGACACCTCACCCCGGCTGATTTCTGAAAGAGGCAGCTTAAGGCTGAGCTCTCAGGCCACTGAGCCTGGCTCCGAGTCCCGCCTGCAGGAAGTCACCCTACATGAATCAGAAAAGCACAGCGACATCCTGCTCCTGCTCCATGGGACCCAGATATGCTCTTCTTCTCCCACCTTCAAGGCTCTCTCCTCGTCCTGCCACCCCCTCTGGTCTTTTGTCCCCTCATCTCCATGTCCCCTCTGCAGAGCCTTGTACCTGGAATAATGGGAGCCAACCCATAATAATAGGGACCCCTGGGGTCAGGACAGTGCGGTCCCTGCAGTCCCTCCTGCTCACCTCTCTTCCCTCTGCACCTCATCACCCCGGCCTTGCCACAGACCCTAGATGGCTGGCTGTGAGGATTTGAGTCAGGGGAGGCTGGTACCCGGCACTGGGGGCAATGCCTGATTCCTGCCAGCCAGGAGAGTTGGGGGTCAGTGTTGCAGGTGGGGTGCACACACCTGGCTCCTGGGAGATGCTGGCCGTGCTCCAAGTATGCTGCTTAAGGGTCAGGCTGAGAGTGGCAACCTAACAGGTGACACCAAGGTGAGGGCCGGACGGGGAGGGGCTGGCCAGGACCTCTGCCCACCCACAGCTCTGTCGCTCAGTGCATCCCAGGACTTTAATGCTCTACACAGGGACCTGAGTTCAGGGGTGCTGCCTGGGTCTCTCTCCAGCAGCTGCTCTGGTGCCCTGACCTCTGGCCTCTGACACATGGCCGTGGTGTGGGAGCAGCAGGGGGCTGGACCCAGCTGGAGCCCATTTGGCACCCAGACAGCTGCCTGGAGTTTATGCCCTAATATGGTGATGGCCGGCAGCGGCCTGAGCAGGAACTGGCCTCCTCCGGACTAAGAGGAGGCCAGAGACCAGGGAACCTCAGTTCCAGAGACCCCAGCGCTCACCCCAGAGCCTGGCAGTCTGCACCCTGTCCTGCAGTCGCTGCCCCAGAAAACATCTCAGAGAAGCCTCAGTTCTGAAATCAAAGGGACCCCAGCCCTTCTGAATGGCTTCAGAACTCAGTCCCCAGCACAGAGTCCCAGAAATTCTGACTTTCGGTCCTTGGCACGCTATGCCCACCTCAGTCCAGGCTATGCATCAAGAGAGCCTCTGTACTCTGAGGCCCATCCATCCAAGGACCCTGGCATCTCAAAAAACACAAATCAAAACAAAAACTCCCACTACAGAAACTCCAGGGAAAGCGTCCCTCACAGGACAGTCCCCTCCCCATACCCTAACACACACTCATACACATATACCCCAGGCCCCTGCCTTTGTTGACATTTAAGAAATTTTTCCTTTCACATATCCTGTGCAGGTCATGTCTGCATGACAGACATGCAGGCCTATCAAAGGCCTGGTTATTCCAAAAATGTGGGCTTCACAGCCCTGGCTGACAGCGGAAGCAGACAGATTTGGTAGGGAGGTTGCTGGTAGGGAAGGAAGCACTGTCTCACCTGTCTGTTGGGCTCAGTCCTTTGTAAGCTGCCACACCACCCACCCTCGCTTTTCTGCCAGGCTTGGCAGCCAGACCCCCCTCATCACTGACTGGGAGCACAGGAAGCGGGAGTCCCTGGGAACAGAACATCAGCCAGGCCAGAGCAAGGCCCAGGCGTGTGGAGCAGGGCACCAGCCAGAGTAAACAGCAGCTGCGGCCGTCCAGTAGCTGAGCCAAACCCAGCTGGTCAGGCGCACACCAGCCATCCAATGTGCCCGTATACCCCACCTCCCACCTCACCTTGACTTCACCCAGCACCTGCACCCCTCTCCCTCCCACTCGCCCTGGCTCCTGCCAGTGGCCCAGCTCACCCAGGGCACCTCAGAGGCAGCCTCAAGAAAGGGACAGGCGGCCGGGAGCCAGGCGTGGCTGCAGTTCCTCTGAGAGCCACTCTGTGGCAGGCACAGCCCACACTGCCCAGCAGCAGGAACCTGGGGAAGGAGAGGGCAGCCAAGACAGCTGGAGGGGTCGACCAGACAGATGCAGGATTCCCCGTCTGGGAGGGGAAGGTGTACAAGCTGTGGAGTCAGGTGGGCTTTGTGCATTATTACTTTGGAGGGCCCCAGAGCCAGACACTCTCCCACTGTGACACAGTGGTCATGCCCACCCCACAGGGCCACAGAGGTAAAATGATACAGTGTTGGGGACGGGTGGAGCCTGGCTCAAGGGAGCACTCCATAAACTTGAAGGAGGAGAGGAAGACATGGCGGATGGGCCTTGGTAACGGACAGGCCCACTAGGCCAGGCTGGCTATGTGGCTAATGCCAGAACATATCCCACCTTCTCTTCCAGTCAGCCCACCCAGGGTACAGAGAGGTGGCTTTCCCCTGCCTGGCCCTGCAGAGATGGAAACTTAGAAAGGGAGGGTGGGATGGACTGGCAACCGCATGCCAGCAGGCAGCCACTTTACCACATGCCAACTTCAGAGATCACACAGCTCATTGGACTAAGTCACTAAGCAGGGAGGGGGCAGTGGGAGGGATGTGGTAAGAAAGCAAGGCCTGGGCACCCCTGGGCAAATCAGGCCCAGCTTTTCTGGACCCCTCAGAAGATCCTGCTATCAGCACACAACCTCTAGCTTGCACTAACACCTGCAGAGGTGTCCCTGCCTGGCATCCTAACCCCTCATGGTCAGCCCCTAACCTGACTTCCCACCTCTGACATGACCTGCCCAGGCCAGGCCCCAAGCAGGAGCTGTCTATGGCTTTGACAGTGACAGGGAGAGGCAGAGGAGGCTGGGGACAACCTGAGAGGCCCTGGCAAGTTCTGGGGTGGGAGCCTCAGCTGTCTCACCTGTAAACCAGGTAGGCTCATGGCTTCCTCACTACCCCTCGGATCTCACCAAGCACACATGCAGGGAAGCGGTCCCTGGGGAAAGTGGCCCACGAGGCAGCTCCCATCTAGCCAGCGTTCAGTATGGCCCTCAGTCTGGTGCACAGGATGAGATGAAGGAGGAGGGAATGAGCTGGGTGGTGGAGGAGCCCGGGGATCGAGCCCCTGTTGGGAGACCTGGGCTCTTGCCCTCATCTCCTTTACCATGTGGCTGTGGGCAGATCACCCACCTCTGTGAGTTTACACTGTCTATGGGTACAGCAGGGACGAGTGATTTCTGTACCGGGTGCCAGATGAGGTGACAGATGGCCTTGCGGAAGCATCAGAGCCATAACAAGGCATCGTAGTGGGTCCCTGCAGGGAAGGTGACCTCGAGCATCTCATCCTGGTTACCTCCCTGCCTCCCTCTGAGCAGGAGGAGCTGTGCCCAGAACAGGCCCAAAGTCACACTGAGGGCAGGAGACTGGGGCCCCAGGCGACCCTGTCCACCCCCAGGCAGAGGCTGTCTCTGGAGCCACAGCCCAGGGCTGTGCAGTGTCAGGTTATATTTAGCCTGGTGGCGGCAACAGGAAGATGCAGCGGGAGCTGCTCCTGGCCAGGGGCCACTATGTCGCTAACACCGCTTTCATGGGCAGCCGGGGGCCTAAGGAAGGCCAGGGATATTGCAGGGCCAGGGGATGGAGGGGGAGCCTCAGGCCGGTCGGTAAATGAGTACATGTGCACATGCACGAATGAAGTGCACACTGTGTGTGTGTGTGTGTGTGTGTGTGTGTGTGTGTGTGTGTGTGTGAGAGAGAGAGAGAGAGAGATACCAGTTCAATGCTCCTAGGCCCAAGAGTTGAGAAATGCAGCCTTAGCAAACACACTCTGATCGGTAGGGTTGGGGGACCCCAAGCCAGGCCAGACCCCAACTGTCACAGAGGCAGCACCTCCAAACCATCTCTTCTACCTGCTCTTCCAGAAACACCCTCTCAGTGATCTCCTTACAAAGCCCAGGGCTCTATGGGTATCTGGACCTGCATTCAAACTCTGGCCTGGGGCATGAGGGAGCTATGCTCCTGAGAAGCCCTAGCAAGGTGAGACAAGGTCACAATGACCTGCACAAACTGGCCCACAGCTCCACACACGGTCCCTGCAGAATGGCCCCAGCAACCTCCCAGTCAGCATCCTCCAGCCCCTCCTGCTCCCGAGGGCCCCCGCCCCTCTTCTATCCACCCCGTCCCCATTCCTCTGGGATTCCTCTGCACAAGTTTTCCTGAATGTTCCTTGGGAAGGTGTCTAAAACCACACCTTATACCTAGGAGGGGTCTCCCATCCTGTGTCTGGATGGCAGCGAAGGCACCATGGGAATTCAAGTGTCTGTCCTGGAAGCAACATTAACGTGCTCACCAGCTAGCACCAAGCAGAGGCTGATGCCTGGAGCGAGGCACCAGCTGCACCAGCTGTGACACAGCTGAGCCTTCTCCGTGACCCCACACACAGAGCTGCTGCCACCTGCAAAGGGGGTGTCCGGAGGTCCCTGGTCTTCTCTGGTGCTCTGTCAGCTTCCTGAATGATGTGTTGGCTCCCAGTAAACCCCAGGGGGTTTGGGGGACCTTGATAAATAAAGCTCTGCCTTAGCTCACTCAATGGGTTGCAGCTTCTTGACCATTAAGCCAGCGATTCCTCTCTGGCTTCCCCTCTTGTGGGACTGGAAGACTCACAAGCAAATCCAGGTGCCGGAGTAAACCCCCAAAGTCAGGCTGCGCCACAGCACAACAGTAATCCAAAGAGAAGCAAGAAACTGGCTTTATTTTCAGACAATAGGGTCATCTCACTAGAGAGCTGACAAAATCCACAGATAAACAATTAGAGCTGGAAAGAGAGTTTGGCGGAGTTACCAAATACAAGATCGGCCCACAAAAAAAACACTTAGCATTTCTCTGTGGCGGCAATAAACACTTAGAAAATACAATCAAAAATAAGATACCTTTTGCAGCAAAAACTACAAAGCATCTAGGGCCTGACCGAGAATGCACAAAGGTAGGAAAATAAAACAAAAGTTTGAACTAGTAAAAGATATAACAATGATCTGGTAAATGAAGAGAGGATCTAAGCTCTTGATTGGGACAAATATAATGCACATTTCAATTCTCCCTACATAAATCTACAAAACAAATATAATTCCAGTCAAGACTTTGGTGAGTATTTTTTTCCCCTTTCCAAGAATTCAATAAACTTTCACTAAAGTTTATAAGGAAGAAGATCCAGAAATAGCCATGTCAACTCTTAAAAAGAAGAACAAACAAGGAGGATTTACCAGATCTAAGACATATGAAACATCAGTTTTATCATTATTTTTAAATGTGGTTCTGATGCAAAAACCAACAAACATTGGGAACAGAATCCGCAGACAGATCTATAGCTGTGTGAGAAATTAATCTATGGGAAAGGTGGCCCCACAAGTCAATGGAAAAAAACAGGCTGGATGTCTTGGGAAAGTTGGCTCGTTACATGGAAACAATAAAACTTGATCCCTACTCTACACCACATCCAAGCAAGGCTCAGGAAGGACCAAAGGCCCACAGGAGAAAGGTGAGACAAGTAAGCTAACAGTAGAAAAGGCTGACTTCTGCACCCTAGGGACTGAGAATAATTTCCTTAACAGGATGTCAAAAGCACAGACAAAGCTAAAAGTTAATGATTCATTTCTATCAAAATTAAATATCTTTAGCCCAGGGATGTAGCTCAGTAGTGCCAAGCCCACCTGGCAAGTGTAAGGTCCTAAATTCAATCCCTGACACCTCCTCCCTTCAAAAAATTCTGTATCTTTAATTTTGTCAAGGTGGTATATGCCTATAACCCCAGTTATTCAGGAAGCTGAAGCTGGGTTGCAAATTCAAGGCAGACCTACACAGTTTAAATTCTCTCCCAAAACTAAAATTTTTATAAGACTGAGGATAAAGCTCAGTGACAAAGTGATGATGGCCCAGCACACACACACACACACACACACACACACACACACACACACACACGTCCTAGGTTCCATCCTCAGCGCCACAAAGACCAAAAAAAAAATATCTCTGTTGTATAAACTGGACAGAGACTGAAAGGGAGTAGCTATTCGCAGTATTTCAACTCAACAAGGAATTAACAATTGGGGATATAGACTGAACATACATTTGTATCTCTGGATTATGCAAGCAACTAGGCAAATCCACAGAAGCCAAAGGCAAATCTCAATAGAAAAATGAGTAAAGGATATACCCAAACGAGTTGTAGGAAAGCAAACTCACCAGGTTATAAGCCTAAGAGACACTGGAATTCACTAGAAATCAAAGAAACGAAAACGAAAACATCAAGGTAGCATTTTCACCTGTCACCTGGCTAAAATCAAAGAAGATAGACAAGGTTAAATATGAAAGAGATTTGGGGCAGGCCAGGGATTTAGCTCAGTGGTTCCAGTGCCTGTCTTGCAAGTGCAAGGGCCTGGGTTTGATCCCCAGTAACCACATACCTATACTGGGCGTGGAGACTCACGCCCCAGCAGCAATCAGTACCACATACTACAGTGCCAGCATTACAGTGCTCACGCCTGTAATCCCAGCACTCAGGAGGCAGAGGCAGGAGGATTGCTGTGATGTGAGTTTGAGACTGAGCTCAGGGCCAGCCTGAACTACAAAGCGAGACGCTGTCTCAAAAAAAAAAAAAAGAAAGAGATCTGGGGGCACAGGAAATTCAGGTTCCACTCAGGAGATGGCCATGGGGGCAGCCGACCCAGTGCATCATCAGGCAGTACTGAGAGGGCCACATATCATGCAACCCAGACATTCTACTCCTGGGCATGTGCCCCATAGAAATCTTAACACATGTCCAGCAGTGCATGTATGAGGGTGCTCAGGACACCATCATTTCTGGGGACAGGGAGTGGGGACAATTGAGAGCTCCCTCAAAGAGACAGTGAGCAGGCAATTCCCAGGGGACTCATACCCCACAGGCTAGATATCAAACAACAGCCCCACAGGGCTTTGAAGCATATTCCTGTGTAAGAAAGGGGACGCTACAGTAGAACACAGCACAGCATCATTTGCATAAATTACATCTATATGCATCTATCCAGACAAAACACACATTTGCAAGACCATATGCAAGCAACACATTCACAGTAAGTACATTTGAATGGTTGCCTATAGGCAGCATAACAGGACTAGGGAGCAATGGAAAAAAGTAAAATGAAAGAGGAGGAAAAACACTAACATAAGTGCTTGCTGTGGTTTCCATTATTTGGGGAGCTGGGCCAGCAGAAGCCTGGGGGGGGGAGGCTGAGGCAAGCCAGCAGGCCAGGGTCCTAAGCAGGCTCAGGGCAGGTGCACTCGCTCCCCCTGTCGCGTGGCTGACGCCCTGCTGCCTGGCAGCCCATGGAGCCCAGGATGGCCCACGTCGTTTTGCTCTGCACTTATTTGAGAAACTCCCTCGCCCACATAATGCTGGGGACAGGTGCTGTGATCCTCGGTCGGCAAACAAGGATTCGGGCTAAATCCAGGTTTCCAGAGGCCCTGAGCCCATCACACACCCAAAGAGCCTCTGGGGCCAGGCTGCCTCTGCAAGCTGCAGTCCACACCTGGAGGCACTATGCCACTGGGGACCACTGAGCTCCAGTCCCCCGAGAGCCCCCAGCAGCTGGCTAAAGCTGGGCGAGTCCCTCAGTCTTGGCAAGGGACTGTGGATCCTACTTCCGGGAACACTCATGGCCCACCTGCGCCGAGGCACAGGACCCAGTTTGCAAACCATAACGTGTAATCACAACAACGTGTGTGTCCCAAGCTGCCAGGCAGCTGCCATCTCCCTGCCCAGCTCTGCTGTCTTTGGCAGTTCTAAGGTTTGTTTCCACACCTGGCCTCCTCAGTCCTCCTAAGTGATGAGGTTTTGAGCCGCCGGATACTTTCCCTGCATCCCACAACGTCTCCCCCACAAAACAAGTCCTTTTGGTCCCACTTTCCTCTGACCTGACAGCCTCCCCACCTCCTGTGAGCCCTCCCAGCTGGCACTGTAATTATCCTACCCAAGGCCTTGCAGAGTGAGAAACCAAGACCAAGACTGAGAGAAAAGTGACTGCTGAAGGTCACACAAGTCTGTAACCAAGCTGGAAACTGCCCCCAAGCCTCTGGCCTGTCACACAGCACTACCCACCTCACTCATTCATTCATTCATTCATTCAGCAAACTGGTACAGCTCCCACTACACCAAGGCACATAGAGACAGCAGAAAATAAAACAGACAGGCTGCCGCCAACTCTCCTGGAGCCCACAACCTGCAGAGGGAAGATGGACATGAAAGGTCCATGCAGCACTGAGATACAGAGAGATGCGGGGCCTACGGAAGACACCACCGGGCCACTCAGGCGCTGGCCACAGACGAGTGACCCAACAAGGAGAGGCGTTTCCTGGAGACCAAATCCAGTAAGCAGCAGAGATCTCTATGGGGAAGAGAGGATGGTGAGGCCCCCACATCGCTGTGCCCTCCTCCTCTCTGGCCTTGACCCCTGGCCTCACTGCAAGGCAGGTGAGAAAATCTTCTAACCCCTCACCTCACTGCCAGACGTGCTCAGGCTCCCGCCCATATGCAGGGACCTCAGAGAGACTGATTTTTTTTTTTTAAGGACAATTCTCAGCTCAAGAAGTGCTTCAGGCATCCTCGGGTAAGTGTTTAAGGGTGAAAAGGGTTTCTTGGAACTTCTCCAATCACACCACACAGGAAGCCGCTTTAGGCAGAACGAGGCTCCAGTACATCCCAAGCCAGCCTCCTGTTCTCCCCAGACACCATCCTCAGACCCCAAGGCCACCATCAACTCTACTTCCACCCAGACAGCTCCACACAAATATTTACAAAGTTCCTCTCAGGCCTTTGGGAGACACAACATGGAGTCACCCTTCCGACACTCTCCAGGCCCAAGGCCGATGGAGAGTAGACAGCCTCAACCCAGCACGGAAACTAGACAGGAAACTTCCCCTGCCCCAGCACAGTTCAAAGGGAAAGAGGCACTGGCTCCTGCCCAGCAGAAGCAGGGACACCCTACCCCCAAGATAAAGGGGGCCCCCACCACATAGCCTTCAGCCCCATGGAAAAGATATCCCTGTATCTAAGCTCCCAGCCCCACTAGGGTCACTGAAAGCTGCTTCTCATTCCCAGAAGACAAACACAGCTATCACCAGCCTCTGACACCAACTGCCGAGCCTCAGGGCCTCCCACTTTGAAGACCCACACAGAACCCAGAAGCTAGAGGTAGATGAGAAGGTAGACATTGGATGTGGAAAAAAAGGACAGGGGACAGGGAAGAGTGTGGTGGCTGAGCAAGAGGACCAGAAAAGAAGGCCTCGGGTGTGAAGGATGGTGAGAGGTGCAGGACGACGAGGCCGGTACCAGGGGGCCTTCTTGAGCACCTGGGAGTCCAGGGTCTGATCAAGGGGCAGCAGCCCAGCCAGGAGGTGCCCAGCTCTGAGGGCACAGTACACTGGAGAACAGCCTGGACTCCCATCCTCACCCCACCCCCTAGCAGCATCAGCTATTGCAGTGGGGGTCCTCTGACCTCACTGCCACGGCAGCTGACCTGCAGCTGGAGTGGAGAAGCCAATAGAGTTGCCGAGAGATAACTCTATCCACCCACACACAGGCTCCAGGGCCATGGGGACATAGAGACACGGTAAAGGTCGTCAGAAGTATGGGGAGATAGAGGAAGCCTTTGGGAGAGAAACCCAGAAGGGTGCAGGTCACAGGAGACAGGAAGAGAGGTGACATATTGAAAGAAGAAAAAAAATAGGTGCAGGGAGAAGAAGGAAAAGGACAACAAGACAGAGGCAACTAAGTGACCAGGCAGGCCAGCCAGAGACAAAGGCAGGGAGGCCTGAGTGTGGGGAGGGAGAGCGGCCAAGAGGATGGGCGCCGAGGGCCTACAGATCAAGCCACAGGGAGGCAGCACAGAGAACCGGAAACAAAGAACAGACAGAAAGGAAGGGGGAGAGAAAGAGGACCTCCTGGGAAATGCTAGGAGAAAAGCCACATCCGCTCAAGCTACAGAATGTGGGAGCACAGGTGTGTACCCAGCCAGCACCTGCCACCCAAAATGCCTCCCCAGGGACATCAGAGCCTGTTAGTGCCACATGACTGGGCTCTGCTCGCAATTCCATCTTTATCCTGGGCCTGACTTAGAAGGGCGTCAGCACGGGGCCAGCGAACCCCGGGCACGGGCACACTGTGTCTCTTCCTCCAGCCACACTCCCCCAGTCTAGCCTCCCCACCTCCCAGCAGTCCCAGCAACTACATAATGGGGCTGTCTGGCTCCAGGCCCTGAGACTGCACAGAGCCAGGCTGGAGGCACCGACACAGCACAGCTGTCCTCGGCAGCGCCTGCCAGCAGAAAGGCCCTGCCTCTTCCCCAGCCGCTCCGCCTCCCTTGGGGTTGCAGCCCAGGGACCCACTCCCTCAGGGCTGGCTCAGAGACCCTGGCAAAGGCCTGGATAGAGACAGGAGGTAGCATTGGCATGCTGTCCTTGCCTCCACTTGGCCCATGTACCAGCTTGTGAGGCAGCCAGGTCAGGCCACAGGACTGTCTTTAGGCAAAGAAAGTGGAGGTTGAGAAAAATCTGTACCACTTTCAGCCCAGAGGGCCAGGATACGTGGGGGCCTTAGGGGGCCAAGGGCCGAGGGCCAAAGCAGCCTGCTGCCAACAGGAGATACCTGATCCCCATGGAAACTAGGTAAGAGCAAAGGAGGGGGCAGGTGGCAGCAGCTGGTTTAGGGTTTTCTGGGTCGCTGCCCCATGTGGAGTAGTAACTCGGAAAGGTGAAGAGCTAGAACTTGGGTGGGACCGGGTGCCAGGTCCATTCCCAACACTAGTACCCTGGTAATCCGACCTCTGCTTCCCAGTTTCTCTGTCTGGAACTCAAGTAGGTCCGATTAGGTGATCCTCACTGTCACTAAGATTCCACTGTAGCTCCTCTGAAGAAGAGGTCCCACCCCATCCTCTCCCAAAGGAGCTGACTTGCGCAGAAAGACCAACTCCACCTAAGAGGCTCAGACCCTGGTTGCTAAGGAGCCCAATCTGCCAGCATGAGCACTGGCAGCAAGAGGACTGGCATGAAGTTTACAGAGTTAGGTCCTCTTGTGGGTCCTCCGTAGACATCTCAGCACCTTCATGGGGTCCCCTTGTAAGCACATTATCCCAGAAGAGGAATCGCTTCAGAATCCAGCAATTTGACCACTATTACACAGTTTCCCACACTAGGCTCAAATCTGGGATTAATTCGCATCTATTCTTTTCATTAAACCAGTGGTCTGCAAACTTTGAAAATAAAACTTCACATATGACATTGTGCAGCATAAAGATAGACCTGGAACAATCTAGTGCCATTTTTGGTAGATGGCACACAGCAGAACAGAGCTAGTGTGGCTCTGGTCAGACAGACACCGACTCCATTCCCGGACCTGACACTTGCTAGCCAAGCGAACTTGGGGAAATTTTTTTGGTTTCTCCTAACTTCAGTTGCATCATCCAAAAAGTGGAAACAAAAAGAGCCACTATTTGTGAAGCTACTGTGAAGATTGCATAAGAGAAGTGAAGTGCCCAGTGCCCAGTGCCCAGCGGGTACAAGCCATCTCCTGCATTTGGTCCCTCAGCTCTGCCTCGCCTGTCAGCCGAACCAGATTTGCTGTAAGCGAATGCTCTTCCCCAGGGCCAGCCGCGGCGGCTCCACTCCACCCAGCGCTGTCTGGCCATGCTACAGACTATGCACCTGCAAACGTAGGCCATGAGGGACACAGACCTGTGCAGGGTGGCCTCAGACATGCTCCAGATGTGGGGGCCAGTGTGCTCCCCATGCAGAGGACAAGCACCCAGAAGGTGGAAACCTGGTCTTTCTGCAGATAGTGCTATATTCTTAGCTCTGAGCTGGGCTCACACACTGTGGGCAGCAAGGTGTAGGCAGTCCCGCAACCCACCCCCATCCTGGGGCTGCCTTCGAAGCCCTCCCATGATCACAGGCCCCGGATAACAGGGCACCACCCCAACAGGGCAGGGCAGTGTGGGAGCAGCCGCACCCAGGCTCTGTTTATCCACCCCCCTCTGCTCTCCGGAAGCCCAGAGCAGCTGGACTGTGAGGCGGTGGCTGAGCAGAAACACCTGGCGCAGGAGGGGGTGGTGTTCCTGGGCGCTCAACAAAGGGAAACAAAGCAGACTGAGGTGGTGAGGAGAGCACACTTCTCCCCCAGGTGTGGCTGAAGTGCAGCAAAAAAAGACATAGGACAACCAGAGCCCTGTGGCCCTCAGCCGCGGTGACATCTTCACAGGCCAGTCACCTGGACAGGAAGTCCCTGGGTAGCTAGAACCCTGTGGCCTGAGGTCAGGGACCAGCTGTCAATGTGACCTATCCATGCATGCACCATTCTTCGCCACCCTGGTCAAAGTCCAGCCACATCTGCCCAGGAAGGACCCAGAAGGGCCAGCCCCTCAGCCTAGCAGTTCCATGGACACTCCAGGATCCACTCCATCAGTGTTAGATGGAAACCCCCCCCCCACCTTGTCTTCCCGCTGACAAACTCGCCCATCTGTCTTGGGTTCCGCCCCCTAGACCCGCCGATTTACCCTCCGCCCCCTCCATCTCAACCCCGCCCCCTCGTCCAGGCCCCGCCCCCTCGTCCAGGCCCCGCCTACCATCTTTCCGGTAGAAGGCGATCTCCACTTTACGCTCCTCGGCCCCCAGCAGGGCCTGCGCGATTTGCGCGGCGGCGCGGCGCTGTGTGCGCGGCCCGTGCAGGAAGTCGCAGGTGCAGGGCCGCTGCATCACCTCGGCCCGCGAGTAGCCGCACAGCTCGCAGAAGCCGTCGTTGCAGTAGATGACGGCGCAATTCTCCACCCGGGCGTTGGCGATGATGAACTTGCGGCCTGGAGAGAGGGGTGGGGATGAGCGCACACAGAAGCGGAGACCTGGGCCTGGGAGCTTCTAACCCCTCCCCCACGCCCCCTCTTCACACCTAGCGGTCCTTGCGCTCCTGTTGCAGGAAGCACAGCGGGCACTGGGGTCCCCAGCAGGTGGTGAGCGCAGCCAAATCCCAACACAAGTACCTCGACAGGGCACTGCCAGAAGGCGCGCCCCTGCCTTCCCAGCCTGGCCCCAGGCTGGCTTCCCCTGGGCAGACTGCCAACTGCCTGCTGCCCCCTCCGCGCCCGGGGCCCAGGCCAGCCTGGGAGGGTGTCAGCAACGCGTGTCAGCAGCCATGGCCCAAGGATAAACACGAGGCCTGGAGAAACGCGAGCCCAGGAAGGTCCGGAGATGGCGGCCAGCCTTCCCTTTGCCCCGGCTCCTGCTTCTTCCTTTTGATCCCTGAGCCCCACACAGGGGTGCTTCCTAAGAACCCACTCGGAATATCTCAGGGCAGTCAGGAGCTGGGGGGTGGGTGTGCCAGGGAGGAAAAGGGACACTCCCACCCGGAGGTAGGTGCTGCTGTCCTTGATTTATAGATGAAGAAACTGAGTCTCTGGAGAAGTTTGGCCCCAGTCCTCCAGCTCATAAATGACAGAGCGCTCGTTTGACAGAAGGCAGAGGAAGACCCAGAGGGTCTCAGGGAGCAGGAAAAGGACCTGCAACTCCAAACTATAGAAATCCCTAGAGCCTCAAGACAGACCTCAGTCACTGGTCCGCTTGGAAAGAAACAGGTGCCAGAAAGAGGAGCCTCCCCAGGGATGTGAGGCCTTCGTTGGTGGCCTCTTCAAGGAGAGAAGTCCTCAATGGAGACATGTCGGCTAGACCTGGCTTCCCCATCCCATACCTGCCCGGAAAACCAGGCTCTCGCCGAGCAGCCGCTGGGCAAGATGCTCCACGGAGAAGAGCTGTCTATAAACGGAAGTTGTAGCCACTTGGGCCCCTTTCAGGTGGGGCTTTCAGTAGTAGCTGGTGCTCCTCCATCCCTCACCTCTCCTCACAGCAGGCACAGCCCTAGGGCTGCAGACCTAGGCAAGCCCATAGCAGGGCCTAGCTGCTACAGCAGACATGTCGGGGGAAGGCCCAGGCCGACAGGGACTGACCTCTTCCACCTTCCTCCATCACCTCTCCACCCCGAGGAATTTACATTTGGAATTGGGTCTTCTAGAGACTAGTTCCCAAGTTCCCCCAAAAAACTTTCATGAAGGCATCGTGCACAGGACAGGGTCTCCTGTCACCTCCTGGCTAAGCTTCCATCCCCACCTCAGCCCAAAGCAGTCAGAGCACTGGCCTACACATAGAAGGAAAGCTGTCCCTCAGCCTCCTTCCCAGCCTGGGAGAGAACAAGTTTCTTCGAAGGCAAGCCCCACCCCCACACCCTATGCAAACATCCGAGAACATCATCACTGTGGGACCCCAGAGGCCACTTTGGCCAGTTCCTCCTTCACAGAGGTGGAAACTGAGGCCCAGAAAGGGAAGAGTCGCTCAAGGTCACGAGGCAATCGGGGCAGAGGTGGGGCCAGAAGCTGGGCTCCCCAGTCCCTCCCCACATCTTCCCGGCTTCTCTCAGAGCCTCAGGAGACTACAGGAAGGAAAGCCCAGGGCCCATCCCCACCCCAGGCCTTCTACCCCTGTCACCAGCACCACCCCTCAGAATCATCCTGTTTCTCTGTTGAGACAATGCTGCCATCCCACTGACCCCTCCCTCACCCCACCAGTTATAAGCACATGTTGTCCTGTGCACACAGGGTCATGGGCAAAGAATGTCACCCTCTACCCACTTCTATGGCAGTAACACATGCAGCCTTGGGGACAGGCACATGAAAGCCCAGGACATTCACCCAGCTTGGAACACTTCTGGAAGCCTCTCGTGCCAGGCCAGCATTAAGGGTGCTATCATACCCATGTCCCCATAAGGTGACAAAGTCTACGGCAGGAAAGTCTACAATGTGAGGGTGCCCTAGCCAGCCTGTGAGCCTCCAGGCTCAGTGTCAGCTGTAGAACACCTTCTCGCTGAGGACCCACAGCTTTGTAGCCATGTCAAAGACTCTTCCCCACTCCCCCATGAAGGAACGGTCACACAACAGCTCCAGATCTTATATTGGTCCTACATACTCAGGAGCAGATTAGGACTGGTCGACCCTACAGCTTTAGTTTTCACTCTCACATACAGCACAACACAGTCAAGAGTCATATAAATCTTATGTCCTTACACACACACACACACACACACACACACACACACAGTACCATCCACTCCAGACACCCAGAGTTGGGCACACCTGCACACTTCCATCCTGCCTCCCTGGCTTGCACATGCAGGGTGTCACACAGTCCGTACTGTCTACACCCTGAGACTCAACACCAGATCCCATGCCCAGGTCCCAAATCTGTCCTCCACAGTTCCCGGCTTGAGCCCCAGGGCCCACCAACCGGCCCTGACTACACTGGGAATGCACACAGCCCGGGCACGCCCCCCATGCACACTGGAAGAGCTCGACCCGCCCCCCGACCCCCTTCCCTCCGGCCCCCTCCCCCACTCACTCTGGCCCTCAAACTTGCGGATGATGGTGTCCAGGAAGGTGTTCTGCGGCGCGACGTGGCCCCTCCGCACGGGCATCCTGAGCCCATGTGCGGGCCGGGCGGGCCCCCACCCACCCCGGCCCGGCCCGGCCCCGCACTAGGCTTCGGGTGGCCTGGCCGGGCCGTGGTCCCCACACCCCGCGGCCAAGCTGAGCACGGGCGGGGCCGGGGCTGGACTGCGGGCGCCGGGTTCTGCTCGGCTCCCGGCTGCCGGCTGGCGATCTCGGGCCCGGCCTGGAGCCAGCGGAGCTGGGGCCGCCCTGCCGCCCGCACACCTGTCTGCCGGCTCCCGCCGAGCCCTGGGCCCCGTGCCGCCGCGTCCCCGCGCCGCGCTCCCGGCTCCCGCCCGACTGCCGCGCCGATCGCCGCTTGGGTTCCCGCGGCTCGGGCAGCGCCTGCGGATCGGCCCGGCCTCGTAGGGGTTAACGCGGCGCGCGCCCCTCGGCGCCAGCCCCCGCTCCCCCGCCCGGCCCGCGCGCGCCCGCAGCGCCGCCCTCTCCCCCCGCCCCTCGCGCCCGCGCTCCCCATTGGCTGAGCTTTGCGAAGCGCTCCCCCCTCCCTACCCCCCCCGCCGGCCCCTCGTTTTGCGGCGGAGCCCCCGGGACTCGCGCGCCGTGGAGAGGGGGCAGGGGCTCGAGGAGAGCAATCGGGGCACAGGTGCGACGGCCAGCCTGGAGCGGCTGGGATTCCGCTCCCACGCGAGACTGGCCGCCGAGAGCCCTGATGTGAAGGGAGAGGGCGGAACACCGGCTTTGTACACGCCGCGTGCGCTCGGGGCTCGCGGTGGGGGGCGGCTGGAGCCTCGGCTGGGAGGAGAGGAGTCCAGGGTCGGGGAGACCCGGGCAAGGGGCAGGGCCAGATCTCTGGAGGCCCCTGGCACTCAGTAGACGTTGCGATGAAGATGGGGAGCCCAGGACGGACACCCCCGTGCGCACACGCGCACACACAGCCCTGTGGGAAGCCGTTCGAGGCTCTCCGTGGGGGGCAGGCATAGACAGCGACGTGCTGGCAGGAGTTGCAGCTTCCTTGCTGTGAGATCAAAGAGAAGCCCCTGAACGCGAGGTTCCAGCGAGGGGATCCCCGTGTGCGAGCGGCTCGCCCCCCCCCTCCCCCCGCAGCGCCCAATCGGCTGGCGCGGGGCGCTGCGGCGACGCCACGGCCCTGCCCTTCGGAAAACCCTGGCCTGCCGCAGGCCCCTCCCCCGCCAGCTGGCTGGCTCCAGCGTAGCTCCCTTATTTAGGCAAGGAGGCCTGGGGATGCTCAAGGGCAGGCAGGGTGTCTGCCTGCCGCCTACCACCCCTGCCCGGATCTGGGTAAGGGTCTCCCTGGCGAAGAGCCCCGGCCTGAGCGGCCGGTAGAGACTGGGCTAGTCAGGGGTGTTGACAGCTGAGCCGGCAGGCGGTTGGGAGGAGTCTGCAGTGCAGCCGCCGGGTCCCCTCCCTGCCTGCAGCCCGGATCAGAGGCCTGTCTAGATGGATGGGGCCATGTGGGGGCTCCTGAGGACTTGCAGCTGCCTCTGTCCTTGGAGAGGGGGCCGGGTCTCGTCACCAGGGAGAACCGTCATGGGGTGGGGGAGGGGAGGAACAAAGGGCAGAGAAGGAAGCAGCTGGAGAGAAGGCTGCGCAGAAAGGCAGACTGCCGAAAGACCACTCTGCCCAGCTCTGAATCCTGCCCGGGAGCGAAACGATGCAAGCACCAGGCCAAACGGGGCCACTGGCCGGCAGATGACACCCTTTTTTATTTGCTGGTGGGTGGGCAGTGACTCAGGAAGCAGCCAGTGGGAGAGAAGGGGGTGGCTCTACCAGCTGGTGCTGAAAACGTCCAGAGGCTCCCGACTGTACAGTCATCCTTAGGCCTCTCCACCTCCAGTGATGTTTGGCCTTTGGGGACATGGGCTCCTTCACCTTACGACTGGGCCTTAGGGGCATCAACACGTCTGGGCTACTGCTGGTCCAGCCCCTAACTGTCCCACAGTGGGCCACGCCTGGCTGCTGCCTTTGCAGGAATGGAGGGTCTTCCCTTCCAGGGGAAGAGAAAGTGAGCAGAGGCTGAGAACGGGCCTGGTGAGGAGGGCAGGGGAAGGGAACATCTAAAGCCTGTCCCTCCAGATCGAGGGGACAGGACAGCTTGGCCCTGAAAGGAGAGAGATCTAATGTCTTTCCAAATGACCATGAGGCAGACCCCCAATGCTGGGACCGGCCTCTGCTGTTATCCCAGAGGGAAAACGGGAACCAGAAGGGTCCTCAGACCTCCCAGTAAGAGAGGATCAGGCCTAGAGGAGCCTCCCCTCTGTGCAGGGAGGGGAGCTATTCCTCGGCCCAAGGAAAGCATATTTCTGTCCTCCCTCCGTCTCTCTGTCCCCTATGTGCACACACAGAAGTCACAGCTGAATGCAGACTTTTGACTGACACTCAGGGGAGAGACTGAAGACAGTCCCACTGGGCCACCCCCACATCAAGGTCTGAGACAGAGAGACTGAGACAGGCGAAGCACTCCCCAAGGCATCCTTCCTGGTGTGCCAGTGCCAGGCACTAACAACAGATGAGGTGAAAGAGAAGCCTCCTCCCTCCCTGCCACCCACCAGACTCCCATCTCTGCCACCCCCAGATCCAAGACCCCGTACCAAGAGCATCCACAGTGTGCTCCAATCTCACCCGGGGACCATTTTCAGGGACCTCTCAGGAAAAGCTCTCCCCCACCTGCCTGCCACTGAGGAAAGGAAAGGCTGTATTTATAGTGAGACACACAGGCTCCTCCCAGCTCCCAGAAAGAGACAATTTATGGAGAAAAGTCTGCAGAAAACCTTCCCACCCAACTCTGCTCCTGCTCAGTCTGAGGGAGTAGAGCCAGGACTCCTTGGGAGGAATGGACAAGTGGAGGCCTGCTGCTGCTGGTAGCCCCCCGGGGAGCAGCCAGGCATGACAGCCAGCCAGGCTCAGGAGAGCAAGCCATGCTCATGCGACACTGACACTCGCAGGGGCCTGGGAAGCAGTTCCAGTGGATGGAAGCAGGAGCAAGAGCAAGGGTGGGCTGGCTCCTAGGAAATCCCTGGGGAGGAGGCAGTGAGAACAGCTCCTGAGTCTTCAGAGGGAAGCTCAGACTGTCAGCTTTCTCCATGCAACTTGCTTTTCAGGACACAGCTGGTCTCAGACAAGCCCTGGAGTTAGAGAAGAACCAAAGGAGCAGTAAGTGTTCTCTTGAGGAAACAGGCAGTTAGGTTTTGATGAAAGCAAAAGGGAAGAGAAAGGAAGGGAGTGAGGGAGGGGAGGACCCAGCCACCCCACGGGGAGAGCCGGACCGAGGCTCCCTTCACTCACCGCAGCTCACATGCAGCACCCCTGTCATCCCCACAGGCCCTCCAGAGTCCCTCCCACCAACCCCTCACCCACATGGGTGAGACACTGTCCTAGCTTCCTGGCACCAGAAGTCAGGTGCAAGAGACGGGGTTGGACCAGCTTGTGGTCCCAGTACTGCTGAAACAGCTACATCCACAAGTGTTTCCTGGAGGCCTTCTGTGTGCGAAGGCCTATGCCAGATACTGGGTGGGCAGGACGGGAAGAATAAGCCAGGTTTCCTCCTCCTGGGTTCCCAGTCTAGTGGGTGCTGTGGGATTGCAAGGCAGGGCTGGTTCATTTCAAATAGAGGAGCTGAGAGGGCCTGGTGACGGGAGGAGGCCTCAGACTAGGTCCCCAAAAGTCCAGGTGGGACAGGGCAGAAGTGCTGCAGGGGGAAGGAGATGAACAAAGGGAGAGAATGCAGAATGGAAACAGGGATGGTGAGGCGAGGCCAGGGGCTGAGGAGTATAAGTTCTAGTCTGTGTGCAAGGGGAACACGCTCTAGGGACAGCGGTGGCAGCTGAAGTGTGCTGTTTGCAAGTGTTGAGAGCATGTCTGTCATCTCAGCTAACACAGAGCTGGTATCCAATAAAGGTTTGATGACCGAGGGAATATGGAAAAAGTCTGGAGAGACAGGCAGACCTGAAGTGATTCTTTTAAGTACTGCTGCTTACCAGCCACACCAAAACTGAGTGTCTTAGATCAATGACAGCATCTGTTTTGCTCATGGAGCTGTGATTTGGAGGTTCACATGAGACAGAGGAGCAGAAGATGTGTTTCCCTGTGTTTGATGGTCAATGCTGTTCCTATCTCTGCTCAGACTGTGCCTTCTTCATAGCATGGTGGTGGGGTGTGAGAACAAGTACCTGGGGCCCCTTGAATAATGTAGCCTTGAAAGTCACATAAAATAACTTCTGTAATCACAGCCCATCTTTTCAAGAAGAAACACAGACCCCCCCACACACTTCTCAGGGCAGGAGTGTCACTGTCATATCAGATGAAAAGCATGTGGGGGGACATACTACCATGACCACCTTGGGAAAATATGATCTGCCACAAAACACTATGCAACAGTCCAAGGGAAAGATCCAAGACCTGAACAAGGTCACAAGTGCTGGAAAACGGCTCACTTGCTCTGTAACTCTAGAAGTATCATGAAATCTCATTTTCAGTAACTGTAAAATGAGGCAATCCAACAAGCTGGTCTCTGAGATCCTTTCCAGCTCTCTCAGAGAATGATTCCTTAACTACGCAACAGCACTCTCACTCGTGGCCAGCAACTCCCTTTTTTCTCTGTACCTTTTTTTTCCCCCTTACCTCCTAAAACAGCCAGGTACTACCAATGATGTATAGAGAGGAGTTTGAAGAATGGAGGGCTGAGTGGGTAGGGCCTCCTGGGGCACCCTGGATGGTAAGGGTCCTCCTGGGCATGGAGAAAGAGGGTGAAAAGCTTCCCAGAGTGGGATCCCAGTAGAACCTGGGTATGGGTTTTCTCACTCATCCCCAAATGAGAAAAAAAAGGGTATAGGTGGAAAGTTTCTCTGCCTGGGAACCTACCAGCCATCTGTCACTTTGAGTTAGGGACTGGAGTCCTCAGTCACAAAAAGAGCTCCAAGAGTTCTTACCTGGAATTCAGTGAGTGCTACACGCTCCAGGAATACAGTATGGGAAGGGTTGATGGAGAAGGAGATGCTCATCCTAAAGACATCTGACTGAAAGCTGCATCTGCGTGTGTTCCTCTGAAAATATATTTACTAAGTATCTAAGATGTGCCTAACACTGCCTAGGAAATGGGTGGGTTTTGTTGTCACTTTAAATAAAACCCCGAGAGTCTGCAGAACTGGTGCTATTTTGACATAGATCTGGGGTTTATTTGGGGACAACTTTGCAGGACTGCTAGAAAAACAGGGCATTCCTGGCTCTCCTGGCAGCTCAAGCCTCCCGCCAAGCTGAAGCTGTCTCTGTCCAGGGTGCTGAAAGCTCTGACTGTCAGGCTAGGCTGGAAACCAGAGAGGGCAGCCCAGGTGACAAGAGGAGGCCCTCTTCAGGACGCAGTGAGCTAGGCAGCCAACCCAGACCTTGAAAATACTTCTAGAACCCACGCTCCAGCAGGCAGCACGTGGGTAATAAAGAGTTGGTCTGCTGGTTGGTGCTGAGACCAAGTCTTACGTGTATAGAGAAGCCCTGACCCTATTTCCTCCAGGAAACACTGCGAATCTGGGCCAGAGACTTAGCTCAGTGGTTCTGGAGCCTGTCTTGCAAGCGCAAGGGCCCAGGTTCAATCCCTGGTAACCACATAACAATACTGGGCGTGGAGACTCACCCCAATAGAAGTCAGTACCACATACCACAGTGCCAGGCGTGGTAGCTCATGCCTGTAATCCCAGCACTCGGGAGGCAGAGGCAGGAGGATTGCTGTGATGTGAGTTGGAGGCTGAGCTCAGGGCCAGCCTGAACTACAAAGCAAGACCCTGTCTCAAAAAACCTTAAAAAAAAAAAAAAAAGGTTGAGCCATTTGTAGGAAAATGGATGCACTTTGAGACCATAAAGTTAAGTGAAATAAACCTGACTCAGAAAATATTGCATGGCTTCCTTATATGAGACTCACAAAGTATAAATAAAGAGCAAAATACAAGATCAGGGATGGGAAGGAGGGACTTCTCAACAGTGAAGGAGATTGAACTATAGATGGAGGGAGAGAGATGAAAAGGAATAAAGGTGTGTTGTGTGCATGCACCAAGTCCACATGAGGAATATGAACATGGTGTACTGTAAACACATATTTAAAAAAGAAATAGGGCCATGGGGGAGCGACTATACTCTGTTCATTCTTCTAGGATCAGACAGCATCAAGGCTGTAGCCCAGCTCAGTGGTGCAAGAGTGCCAGCCTGACATGAGCTCCCTGTCTGGAAGAGAACCGCTCCTCTCCAGAACCACTAAGGAGCAGCACCAAGGAGCAAAGACAGTTCAGGTCCAGAGAGCTCTCTCCGACCCTGTCATTTCCCCACCTACTCTCAAGTACTTCTCCACCACTTTTTGTGTGCCCCATCTAGAGAAACACAAAGTCTAGGGTCCAGCCCTCAGTATTATAGGGTTTGCAGTTATTTGGGAAAATGAGATGTTCACACATGAGCAGGCAGTATTATATAGAAGCCAAACACAGGCAACAGAAGCTGAAAAAAGATGTCACATTTCCCTTCATATGAAGGCCAAAGATGCCTCAATTCCAGAGAAGGAGAGATCATCTAAGGCTGGAAGGAGAAGGGCAGGCTTTGAAGATCAGAGTTCAGGGGGAGCCTGGCCAAGCTGAGTGTTGTGATCAGACATCATCTCTGTCCTCTGCAGATGACCAGCCCAGCACAGAGCTAGGGAACACAGGAAGGCAACTGTCCCGAGGCTCAGAATGTCCAGAAAGAGGCAGGTAGATCTCCTCTTGCCAAAAATCAAAGGACTCAGGGGCTGAGGATTTAGTTCTCTGTTCTTGTGCTTGCCTTGTAACCACAAGTTCCCAAGTTTGATTTCCAGTATCAAAAAAAAAAAAAAAGAGGACGCAGGCTTTCCTCTGTTTTTATCCAAGTCAGAAGCCCATTGACATGCAGGCTTCTCTAGGAGCTGGGATCAGAAGTCCCTGAAACAGCCTGGGCTGGAGTTTAGGAAAGCAGACCATGGGATTCCCAGGAAAGCTTCAACAGCAAACAGAAAAACCGTCTCCAGCTGGGCAGGTAGCCCACAGCTGTAATCGCAGCCTTCTGGAAGGCTGGGCCAGGAGGTCAAAAGTGCAAGCCCAGCTGGGCTATTTTGTGACTTAGCCAGACTCTGCCTCAGGGGCTGAAGATCCAGCTTCACAGGAGGGCTCTGAAACCAATTCTGAATATGGAGGAAAAATAAGATTTGTGTGCTGGTCCTGATCTTCTCACTTAGAACTGAGGGCATTAGAATCCATTTGGACAGAAAAAAAAAAAAAAAAGAAAGAAAGAAATTTCACAAGTGCCTGCTTCCTGGCCCCCATGAGGTGGATACATTTGTTCCACCTCCGCTTGGCCACAGGCCCAAAGCAAGAAGGCCAAACAACCAGGGTCCAAGCCTCCAAGACCATGAGCTAAATGAATCTCTCCTCTTAAAAAGACAAAAATAGGGCCGGGGATTTAGCTCAATGGTTCCGGCACCTGTCTTGCAAGTGCAAGGACCCGGGTTCGATCCCTGGTAACCACATACAATACTGGGTGTGGAGACTCACACCCAGCAGCAACCAGTACCACATACCACAGTGCCGGGCATGGTGGCTCATGCCTGTCATCCCAGCACTCAGGAGGCAGAGGCAGGAGGATTGCTGTGATATGAGTTTGAGGCTGAGCTCAGGGCCAGCCTGAACCACAAAGTGAGACCCTGTCTCAAAAAACCTAAAAAAAAAAAAAAAGACAGAAATAAAAAGACAAACCCCACTGTGATTGGAAGTTCTTCAGGGTTTTGGGCTTGGATTTCTGCATCTCCAAGGCAGCAGAAGATCTTAGGACTCTAGTGTGGAGAGAGGATCTGCCCCTCCTTGAGACCTGAGGGGCTGGTTGCTAGGGAATTCCCCTGATGGGCACACTTAATGCTCAGAGACCTAGTTCCCAAGAGACCCAGGAAACTGGGCCAGCTAAGGGGTTGCTGGAGAGACAAAGAGGGACAAAGGGACAGGGCCGCATGCACAGCCGTGGACCCAGCTCTAGGATAATCTCACAATCTCACATTATGGCTTTCTGTGTAGGGCCTCATAGCTGGAGAAAGGACCCTCATGGTCATCACTCAGGGGATTCAGCCTGACCCTAAAAAGTGTTCATGTTCACCGTGATGCTGGGAATGAAGAGCAATTTCAAGTCCCTGTGGATGTTAAAACATTCATATCCACACCAGTATTCTTGGCCCAAATTAGCTCTGAAGAGGCAGGGCCCAGAGTAGGAGGCAGGAGGGTGAGGGAGCCCCAGGACACAATGCTCACAGGCACATGTACATGTGTTCTTCTGTACACAAATGCATGTACACATGTCCACACACACACATGCATGTACACACCGGCACACTCACCCCAAAGCTGGCGATTACAATCATGGCTGGACAAGGTCCACCAGTTTCCAGAGAACAGTGGGCCCCCAGACTCTCCTGCCAGTGTTAAGGCCAAGAGGCAACATGGCTCCAAAAGGAGGTGCCTCCATCAGGCTATGGGAGCAGCCCCAAGTTCCTCTTCCCTGGCTCCCACCATGGCTCCTGGTGCACTTGCCCCGATCAGGGCTGGGCACGGCTCCCTGCACCTCCAACTCCCCAGGCCTGTACAGTATGTGCATAAAGGAGAAAGGGACAGAGGGACTTGTCCCAGGCAGGGGTGAGATGGGTTGGGAATCCTCCCTGTTCCTCTGGGGTTGACCTGCTCAGAGTCATCCCTGGAGCTTCAGATTTATGCAAATGAGCCACTTGGGGGCCCCCGGAGGGCTGGTGTGTACCCATCACCGAATCTGTGCCCCGGGCTCGCACCGCTGGTGCTTGGTTCCTTCCTTGAGTCTCACAGGAGGCTGTGTCTGAGCCCAGGACTTTGGACAAACTGCTCCTCTACAGCTCTCTGCTGCCCCCATGTGGCTCTCTCAAGCAGGACAGAGCCTGCAAGAGGGCGCCTAAGGCTACCACTGCAGCCCTTCCAATCAGACAAATCATTCCTTGCCTGTGGCCTCGAACACCCCAGGGCCTGCCCCAAAGCTTTCCGAACACCCTGCCTCAGTCTTTTGAGCACCTCTCTGGCTCACGCCACAAGCTACATCCTGAGAGGGAGGAGGCCGCCTGGCAGAGAAGGGCACAAGGGCTGCCCCTTCCTGCTCTGCCTGGCTTCCAGCCTCCGTCCCTCCTTTCCCCTCTGCTCCCCACCCAGTCCTTGCCCACAGGCAGGAAGGAAGCTGCTCATAGTGGAGCGGGCGGGACACTTCCAGCTCACACTGAACAACCCCGGGTTGGGTTATAAAGAGTCAGAGCCTTCCGCTACCGTCATCTGCCCCCCTCGTGCCCTCCCACCCACACACACCTTGAGTCCAAGGTCAGAGCAGACCCCTCCTCCTAGCCTTGCAGGCCTTTCATCTAAGAAAGAACAAGATCAAGATCTGCTCCTTTCCAGAGCAATGAGGAGTACAGGATTATGGGGCCTCCTGGCAGGGATTCCCGACTCACCCAGACCAAAGGCTGTCGCTTGCCAACCAGAGCCATGGAGGGGTGGGCCTGGGCCAGCTGCAGAACCTCGGCCACTTTTAGAGATGGGGGCTGCGCTCCAACCGAACCATTAAAGCTCTCTTGGCCTCCACAAACTGTGATTCAAATTTTAGTTATTTGGTTCAATGGTTCTGGCGTCTGCCTGGCAAGCGCAAAGTCTTGATTTCGATCCCTGGTACTACATACCACAGTGCCAGGCATTGTTGCTCACTCCTGTAATCCCAGTACTCAGGAGACAGCAGGAGGATTGCTGTGAGTGTCAGGCTCACCTGGGCTACATAGTGAGCTCGGGGCCAGCTTGAACTACAAAGAGAGACCCTATCTCAAAACTAATAATAATAAAATAAAATAAATTTAAAATTATTTTCAATACAGTTGTACCCTAAAGCCTTTGAAATTTTGTTTTAGAAATAACTCTTTAAAATGCAGTTGAGTTGAACATGGTCCACACACCTGTCATCCCCTCATAAAAAGTTCAGGCCCGCTTTGGTTGCCCCATGAGAATCTATCTCAAATGGACAAACAAAAATGCTGGTGTTACCAAACGATGGAGGAGGGGTGGGAGCAGAGGAGAAGCAGATGTAAAAAAAAAAATTGAGACCTGTTATGAACGTGTACCAACTCCCCACAATGACTGACCATTGTGACTGCAAATATGGACTAAGAAAAATAAACTTTAAAAATAAATAAAATGGGGCCAGGGATTTATCTCAGTGGTACCATCGCTTGCCTCACAAGTGTAAGGTCACAAGTTCAATCCACAATACCAAAAAAATAATAATAATAATAATAATCCACAAAAATAAACATGGGTGGGGGATATCGCTCAGTGGTGCTGTGCCTGTCTGGCAAGCACAAGGTCTTCAGTTTGATCCTCAGTCCCTGGTACAAGAAAAAAGAAAATGCAATTGGACATGCTCATGATCCGGGCCCTCAGAAGGCGGGAGAATCATTGTAAGTTCACAGAAAGACCCTGTCTCATAAAACACTCTTTAAAACACCTATATTTGTCAACACAAACAAATGGCTATTCAATGCACACATATGGCATAAAAGCAAAAGCACAAGAGAAGAGTCCTAAAAAGGAAGTGAGAGGTGCCGGACTCATCTGTCAAGATGAGTCAAGACGGACACCGTTTTTGTTTTATTTTGTTTTGTGTGTGTGTGTGTGTGTGTGTGTGTGTGTGTGTGTGAGAGAGAGAGAGAGAGAGAGAGAGAGAGAGAAAGAAAGAAAGAGAGAGAGAGAGAAAATGTGTTGTACTGAGGGTGAGATCCAGGGCCTTCACCCTGAGCTATGTCCCAAGTGGTTTTTTTGGGGTGGTTTTTTGTTTGTTTGTTTGTTTCCTTTTTTCTTTATTTCGAGACAGCATCTCACTAAGTACCTTAGTTGCCCAGACCAGGCCTAAACTTCTGATTCTCCTGCCTCAGCCTCCCATATTGCTGGAATGACAAATATGCAGTATACCTGGCCTTATTTTGTTTTTTAACTGACACATAAAAATCACACGAATTCAGAGGGGATCCTGCGGTGTTTCTATACACACAGCCACTGTGTAATTTCAGACCAGGAAAAGCAAAATTCTTTTTCAGCTCTTTTGACACACATAGTATATTATAGTTCTCCACAGTCCCCTGCTGGGGAACAGCCTGCCAAGACTTTCTCTTACCTGTCTGTAGCACACAGCTGTTGAACAACTCCTCCGTCTTTCCCTCCTCACTTTTCCATCCCTATCCAATGCCTTGGCAGGAGTGAGACATAACCGACCTAACTCCCAGAAGGAGGAGGAGGAGACTTCCTTGTCAGGAGAGCTTCACCTCTGATCTTAGCTGTCCTGTTGCGTTCTTTTCTTAAATTCTGCCTGGTGTGTTCTTCCCCAGGCCAAACACAGCCTGGGCCTGGCTGCTGCAGCCTTCCATGATGCATGAGCTGCATCTATCTGTTCTTGGCTGTAGAAAGCACTCCCTTGAGGCCCTGTCCCTTGGTACAAGCCAGTGTGCAGAAGGCCATCCTCTGTGCGCATGCTCAGCCCCCTCAGAACCAAACTGGCAGCAGTGGCCCAGGCCTCCAAGAACCCTCAGTTCATCAGGTGAAAATGGACACAGAGCCAGCTTCCTGGAAACCACAGCCTGGGTGACTTGGAGGAAGATGGTCCCAGGGCCTGGGGACAGGAAAACAGAAGGCCCCAGGGGTGTGGAGAAGGGTGCTGAGAAGGACTCTCAGGGGAGGCACTTGGCGCTCTGTGGGTTGCTCTGAAAAGCAGCCCCTAAGAAAGGGCTGGAAGCTGGAGAGAACATGGGGTGGTGCCTGAAAAGCTGACTGGAAGGACGCAAGGGTGTAAGCAGTGCCCTGGAGGCCTGGAGGACAGGCTGGTGCACTGGTGTGACTCGGCCTTGCCTGAAGGCTCCAGGTAGAAGCCACGGTGAGGTGAGAGCTTTTGAGAGGAATCCAGCAGCAATGTGAGTTCAGGAGAAACACTCACGTACACCAAAGGAGCCATGGCCAAGGGAACATCATGAAACTCCAAGGGTGTCAGTGTCTTGCCCTGGCCGTCACCTTCCCCGGAGGCCAGTCACAGCTCCTTTACCTGCAGCCTAGGAAGTAGAGTCCTTGCGTGTCACATTCTAGAGATGGCTGAATATAGCAGCCAGACTGGGATGTGTCTGTCTCAGCCAGCAATGCTGAGAAGTCTCAAAGGAAGGAGCTGGATCTTATCTCTTCCCCACCGCCAGAGGATCCAGCTCTGGGCACAAGCACGGGCCTCAGGCTGGGGGTCTTGGGGTGAGGCTCACTGGGCACAGCATCCTGCCTCCTCCGTTCCTGTGCCCAAGCTATGTTCTCCTGTCTACGTGGCCCCTTCCTCTCCACCCTCACAGAGTGACAGATCCCACCTTCTGGGTGACCCCAGAGCTCAGCACAGCCTGTTCCTTCCGGCTGATCCGCCTGCTGGCCCCCCACCCAGGCCACCTCAATCTTATCCTATGCAGTTTTCCATAGCAGTCTAGCCAACACAAATCCACATTTGTTTGTCTGCCTGCCTGCCCCTCCCAGTCTCTGCCTTACCTATCTCCCAGGCTGTTTCTTTCTCATAGTCTCTCTCGGTCTCTGAAGTCTCAGACTCACAAAACTTCTATCCCTGTGGACCTATACACGCCACACCCAGCCCTTCTCAAGCACTAGATGGCACAGTACTACAAACCCCAGCATGCACTTCTGCCTGAGGTGCCTGTAGAGTACTGATGAGCACACCCTGCATTCTGGGAAGTGTAGTTTGCCAGACCTCCAAGCACTTTCCCATGGACTGTCCTGCCTCTGCCCTGAAACAGTTTTCTGCTGACCGGCCACCCCAGGGGAGCATGCGTCAGTAGATGACTGGATGGAGGTGGAGGCCCTGGATGGTAGCTTCCTGCCTTTTTGTATCCCCCCACTTGAGTCATGGGGTGGGGGGGTTTCCAGGAAATTGGGGCTGGAAGGGGAAAGGATACCCTGAGACCTGCTACAGAATGAAAGATCACTGCATCCTTGCTGGACCTATATCCCCACGAACTTCAGAAGACTCTGAGAGTTAGAAGGAGGGGGGCTGCAGGTGAACCTCCAGGTCCTTGTTGTCATTAGGAGTGAGGATTCTATCCTGTTGCCACCACCAAGAGGCTTGAGGCCCTGCCCTCCTGGCCTGACACCTCCACAGCTCTCTGACACCCACCTCTTGCTCCACACCTCCATGCCCTGTAGGTCTAGCACTGACATGCCAGCCCCAGACTCTACCAGACACCTGGGTCCCCACTTATCAGCTCGAGTCCTTATGGCGGAACCCAGGCATCCGGCCCCCCACCCTCTGGGCCAGTGGGTGTGGAGCTGAGGCTTTAGAGTCTCCCAGCCAGCCTTGTTCCTGTCCCATTGTGTAGGGGACAGGGGTGGGGCGAGGGCTAGGACTGGAGAGTCCCCCTCCCCTCACCCCCCTGCTTCCTAAGGAAAAGGCCAGGGCTCTGCTGGAGCGGGTGGCAGAGCTGACTTGCAGCGACATGGGCAACTTGAAGAGTGTGGGCCAGGACCCTGGGCCACCCTGCGGCCTGGGGCTGGGACTGGGCCTGGGGCTGTGCAGCAAACAGGGCCCAGCCTCTCCAGCACCAGCACCAGCGTCAGAACCCGGCCTGGCACCAGCATCCCCGCCTCTGCCCCCGCCAGCACCAGACCACAGGTGAGAGCCACATGGTGAGGAGCAGGTGGGGAGGAAATCATTGTGGATACCTGATGCCCAGGGCTGGAGCCCACAGCCTGGCCAGGAGGACCAGGTCAGCAACACCAAGACTGCTGGTGTGGACAGAACAAGACAGGCAAGGAGGCTCATGAGACAGACTAGGGTTGTCAGGCATGGTGGCACATGCCTGTACTCTCTCCACTCAGGAGGCTGAGGCAGGCCAGCCTGGGCTACAAAATAAGTTCAAGGCCAACCTAAACTACATAACAAGACAACTATCTCCAAAACAAGAGAGAGACACACAGATAGACAACCAGGGTCAGGGTTGGCAGGTAACAGGTGGAAGTATAAAGAAGTTTGCAATCAAATTGAGCCAGGGTCTGAATGCTGCTCTGCCACCAAGAGCTTACTAGCCTCTCTGACAGAATGTGGTGCTACTCACCCTGCGAGGTTGTAAGTTTCCAGCTCACAGTGGGCCTTCAACTAACAGTGATAGCGACTTAACTGGAGGAGTGAGGAGCTGGGGCTGGGGGCGAACGTTCCAGGAGAGAGGTAAGTACAGCGGCGTGGGAGGGGGAGAGAGTGAGGCCAGGAGACTTGGGGGTGCTGCCTCAAAGACAGAGCTATGAGGTCCTTTCACCAAGCCCAAACTGGACTCAAGCTCTAGTTCCCAGAAGACCCCCCCAGGTGGAGGTCCCTGGAGAAGAGAAGGACCAGGAGCCCATGGGTGTCAGGTCAGCCTGCTCCTGCGAAGAGCTGTGCTTTGCAGCTCAGGCGCAGGGGGCCGCGTCCCTCCCTTCCTCCTGCCGGGGCTGGCGGCTCTGCAAGGAAGTGATAAGGCCTCCGGGGCTTCCCTTCACACAGGCCACTGTCAGGACCGGTGTGAGTAGAGGAAAATCAGGGCTGAGGAATCCCAGCAGGGCTCCCCTCAGCCTGGGCACATACCCTGCCCCACAAGAAGGCCTCATGACAAATCAGGAGCTATCTGTTGCGAGAATGTAATACTTGAGGCAGATGATATGTACAGGTAGGCAGTACATACAGGTATCCTTTGTTCAGGGATCCCTTGGAGGCTGGAAGTCCAAGAGCGGGGCACAGTTGTCTGCTCTGCCTCATGCGAGGCCCTGGCCTCCGCTTCACGAGTGAGGACATCACACTGCCAGACAGCACCACACCACAGAGAGCCCTCCTCCTCCTCCCCTTCCTCCTCCTCTTCTCTTCTTCTTCTTCTCTTTCTCCTTCTTCTTCTTCTTCTTTCTTCCTTCTTCCTTCTTCCTTCTTCCTCTTCCTCTTCTTCTTCTTCTTCTTCGTTTGAGACAGGGTTTCCCTATGTAGTCCACGTTGGCCCTGAACTCCCTATGTAGCCCAGGCCAGCCTCGAACTCACAATGATCCTCCCACCTCAGCCTTCTTAGTGCCGAGACTACAGTAACACACCACCATGCTTAGCTCCAGAGCTTACTTTTCTAACAAAGCCATGCCACTTGAACCCACTAAACTACTTGACCCTTAATCTAGGCCTGGAGCCCTCCATAAACACACAGCCCTTTCAACCCTGTCACTTCCCAAAAGTCCTGTTTTGGGGACCAAATGTTCAACACATGGAACTGGGGACACATCCAAGCCCCAGCACCAGCCCTGTGTGGGAGAGACACAGTGGGCCCAGGCTGGCTGGGTGTCAGGAGTCCATACGTGGGATCAGAGTGAAAGTCTCACCCATGCACCTTTGGCGGGAGATGTGACTCTATGAGCCTCAGGCCCCTCATCTGTATGCAGGGCAGAGACTGCCCACCTCTGGTTGTTTTGAGTTTACAAGAAAGTGCTACACAGCAGCCAGCAGGCATCAATCATCAGTGCTGCAGGGCGGCCACCAGCTTACATCTGGGGGGACCAAATTCCTCCCATGACTCCATCCCTGGCTCCCAACAGCCCTCCGCTAACCCGGCCTCCGGAAGGGCCCAAGTTTCCTCGAGTGAAGAACTGGGAGGTAGGCAGCATCGCCTATGACACCCTCAGTGCCCAGGCACAACAGGTGAGGAGGCCCCAACACATCTCTGGGCTGTGGGGGTCCTGGTCTCAGCAGAGGCCAGAGCGAGGAGGCTCAGTCCTATTCCAAAATTGGCCCTTTGTCTCCAAAGAGAGGAGAGAACTGGAAAGAACCAGAGGCTCAGAGAGGCATGCAGGGGACCTTGGTGACCCCCAGTACTCAGCCTCTACTCAAGTCGTGACCCAACTTCCACCCAACATGGTCCCGCCTCACCCCCATTGCCAGTCTCAGCCCCAGCCTGAGCCCCTAATTCCCTGGGCCCACCCTTCTCCTACCCCCAACTCCTGCCATCCCACAATACACACTGTCCTGAGTCTATGGGCCTTGTGTTCCCTGCCCCCGAGTCAGGACGGGCCGTGTACCCCAAGACGCTGCCTGGGCTCCTTCGTATTGCCAAGGAAACTACAAGGCCGGTCCCCCCAGGCCCCTCCACCTTCTGAGCAGCTGTTGGGTCAGGCCAGAGACTTCATCAACCAGTACTACAGCTCCATCAAGAGGTGAGATTCCCCCAGCCCTCCTCATCCCACTGCGGCCCTCTACCCCACTCCTGTTGCCAAATTCTGGACTTTCCCTCCTTCCCAGGAGCGGCTCCCTGGCCCACGAGCACAGGCTGCAGGAGGTAGAGGCTGAGGTGGTGGCTACAGGGACGTACCAGCTCCGGGAGAGTGAGCTGGTGTTCGGAGCTAAGCAGGCCTGGCGCAATGCCCCCCGCTGCGTGGGCCGGATCCAATGGGGGAAGCTGCAGGTGAGGCCAGGGTCACCCATGGGGCGTGGGCAGCTGCTGAGCTTCCCTGGGGGTGGCAAGCAATGGAAGACCGCTCCCCATTACCTTAGAGACAGATGCTACCTCTGTGAGCCCTCAGCCCCACTCCTGCCACCTGGGTGGGAAGTCCTACAACAATGCCTCAGCTGGAGAGGGGGAGAACTTGAGGCCCGCCCACAGCAGGACAAAGGAACATGGACCCCCCCCCCCGGCCAGATGTGGTGGCACACACTTGTGATCCTTACACTTGAGGGGCTGAGACAGCAGGATCACTATAAGTTCAAGGCTAGCTTGGGCTATATAGCAAGATTCTGTCTCAAAAACAAAAGAAGAGGTCGGAGATTTATCTCAGTGATTCCAGTGCCTGCCTTGAAAGCACAAGGTCCCAAGTTCTATCCCCAGTAACCACATACAACAATGCTGGGCAACATACCACATGCCACAGTGCCAGGCGTTGTGGCTCACGCCTGTCATCCCAGCACTGAGGAGGCAGAGGCAGGAGGATTGCTGTGGGTTCCAGGCTTGCCTGGGCTACATAGTGAGTTCGGGGCCAGTCTGAACTACAAAGCGAGGCTCTGTCTCAAAAAAAGAGCAGAGAAGAGGAGAGGAGGAGAGAAGAGGAAGGAGAGGGAGGGGAGGGGAGGGGAGGGGAGAAGAAAGAACAGGAATGTGTCTTTGGGAAAGAGCCCCAGCCAACTGCTGACACTCAGCATGCTCAAAGTTGTCCCTAATCAGAGGGGCACAAGCCTAACACTTGCCCAATAATGCGCCTGTTCAAAGACCGGCTCAATTTGGACTGTGAAGTGTTCACAGGCCCCACTTCCTGCTTCGGCCTCCCAACCCCAGGCCAGCTATTGCTGCCCCTGCACTTGCCACAGTTTCCTTCCCAAAAGAAAGAAATGAGACCACCCATCCTCCTCCTGGGGCCTCCGTGATGATGCTTTCTGGCATCCAAATGTTGGTGGCAGAGGTGACCTAGCACTGCCACCCTTCCCAGCATCAGCGTGCCCAGGGAGCTGGATGATTGACAGGAGTCTTCAGGGCCGCATAGTCAATGGACAGCTCCCTGCCCATGGCCCTGGGGCCTCCCCAGCCCTGTGGACATCAGCTTTTCTGTGCCCAGATCCCTGTGCCAGGGATTGTCAGCTCCTAGATGTGGGGAGATAGTGGCCCAGGAGCAGCTCAGAGCAGGATATGCAGTGTGGGGGGGTTGCAGAGCCCTCCACCATCTCCTCCCAGTGAGCTGCACCACAAGACCCCTGAGGGAGGGCACTCAGGTCCCCGCCTTCCCTTTCCTTCCCCGTGGCCTCCGCCTGTGCAGGTGTTCGACGCCCGGGACTGCAGGTCTGCGCAGGAGATGTTCACCTACATCTGCAGCCACATCAAGTATGCCACCAACAAGGGAAACCTCCGGTGAGTGCTCCCTGCCGCACCCCAGCTCCAGCCTGCCTCTGGCACCCCTGACCAGCTGCTTCCCCCCTCAGCTCAGCCATCACAGTGTTCCCGCAGCGCTGCCCAGGCCGAGGAGACTTTCGCATCTGGAACACCCAGCTGGTGCGCTATGCGGGCTACAGGCAGCAGGATGGCTCTGTGCGGGGCGACCCGGCCAACGTGGAGATCACAGAGGTTAGTACTGAGATGAAATGGAGATCCAGCCAGAGAGGCTCTTCAGCCAGACACGGAGGAGGTACAGCCCTAGAATACCAACACTCTGAGAGGCTGAGGCAGGAGGGTCTCAAGTTTGAGTCCAGCCCAGGCAAGACCCTATCTGAAAATAAAAAATAAAATAGGGGCTGAGGATTAGCTCAGTGACATCACCGCCTGCCATGCAAGTGCAAGGTGCTAAGTTTGATCCCTGGTTCTGCAATCAAAAATAAAAGGACTGAGGATACTGTAAAGGCCCTGGGTTCTACCTCTAGCACTTAAAGGGGGGAAAAGGATCTGTGAGCTGGAAGAGTCCAAGAAGGGGCTCCAGGGTAGGAACAGAGACTCAGCCAATGGGAGTCCCCGAGGTAAAGGGCCAGGTGAAGGGAGGGTCCCTGGGGAGGACAGAGGTGAACCTCCAGACACCTGCACCTGTTCCCCAAGCTCTGCGTGCAGCATGGCTGGACACCCAGAAATGGCCGTTTCGATGTGCTGCCCCTGCTGCTGCAGGCCCCCGACGAGCCCCCCGAACTCTTCACTCTGCCCCCCGAGCTGGTCCTGGAGGTGCCGCTGGAGCACCCGACGTGAGTGTGGAAGGGACAGGGTGGAGGAGGGGCTGTGGGGCACTGGGAAAAGGCTAACCCTGCCAATACCCCCAGGCTGGAGTGGTTCGCGGCCCTGGGTCTGCGCTGGTACGCCCTCCCTGCCGTGTCCAACATGCTGCTGGAGATCGGGGGCCTGGAATTCCCGGCAGCCCCTTTCAGCGGCTGGTACATGAGCAGTGAGATCGGCATGAGGAACTTCTGCGACCCGCACCGCTACAACATCCTGGAGGTGAGGGCTGTGCGGGCCACGGGGCAATCTGTGCTGTGTCAGGTGCAAGGCCCAGGGCTCTGGACCCATCAAGGCTGGGGAAAACGTGTGCGTGTCTGTGTGTACACATGTGCACACCTGTGCTTCCTGAGCAAGTAAGATTCACAGTTCCATAGTTTTTACAAGATTCTCAAAAGGAACCTTGACTCAAAATAGTCAAAATTTGAGCCAGGCATGGTGGTGCATGCCCACAGGATTCCTGACATTTTATAGGGTTGTTTTTTTTTTTTTTTTTTGGTTTGGTTTTGGGTTTTATAAGACAAAGTTTAGCTATATATTCCAGGTTGGCCTTCAACTTACTATGGAGGCCGGGCACCTTCCTGACTCAGCCTCTTGAGTGCTGGGATTACATGCATGTGCCATCACACCCAGATTTCCCAGCATTCTAGGAGGCTGAGGCAGGAAGATTGGTGTGAGTACAAGTCCATCCTGGGTGATTTAGTGACTTAGACCCAGACTGAAAATTTTAAAGGGGCTGGGAATGTTGCTTAGTGCAGAGATGCTGTAATTCAACCACTGAAAAAAAAGTGAAGACTCATTTCTGGGAAAAGAAATGAAGGACCCCGCAGGTGAAAAAAACCCCTGTCCAGGCCATACTGGCCAGCCCCTTGCTCTCCACCCCTTACTCCCTTCACTGGGAGAGAGACTCTGTCTGCTTCTCACCACCTCTGTCCCTACCAATGCCGTGCCCTCCCCATCCAGGATGTGGCTGTCTGCATGGACCTGGACACCCGTACCACCTCCTCCCTGTGGAAAGACAAGGCAGCGGTGGAGATTAATGTGGCTGTGCTGCATAGTTACCAGGTGCCTGGAGGAAAGGGTCTGGGGCCAGGGACAGGTGAAGAGAGGGAGGTACAGAGACGCTGGCTCAGAGCTCTGGCCAGTGACCTTCCACAATCCATATGCCACAGGGCACACCAGACCTGCAACTCCAGGCATGATGATGCCATGCCAGGCGCTACTGTGGGGGGTTCTGGTGCATGCTAGGAATCTTGCTCAGTAATTCTTCTCCAGGGGACTGAGATCCATGGCAATCTGGAACCCCTAATACCAGGATGGAGTGCATGCTATATGGGGAATGTAGTGCATGCTGGGAGATGTAGTTTGAGGACAGCTGTGCATGCTGAGTTCTTCCATGGGGTACAAGATGAAGAAAATTTTGGCTTTGAGGCAAGGCACACAAATCCTGAAAGTGAGAGCTTCCATTTTGTGGAGAACTTGGAACAAGCTGCAGTAGCATAGCAACTGCTGAGTGTAGGTGTGTTAGATCTGTGGTAACCTGGGCTCAGTGTGGCTTCGGATGACAGAGATGGCAGAGGCAGGTGGGGTAGAGTCTATAGGGCATTTCTGAGCCCAGCTGCCCTGCTCTGCACTCAGCTGGCCAAAGTGACCATCGTGGACCACCATGCTGCCACCGCCTCCTTCATGAAGCACCTAGAGAATGAGCAGAAGGCCAGGGGCGGCTGCCCGGCTGACTGGGCCTGGATTGTGCCCCCCATCTCGGGAAGCCTCACTCCCGTCTTCCATCAGGAGATGGTCAACTATTTCCTGTCACCTGCCTTCCGCTACCAGGTGCCCACCCCATGGCCCTGCCCACACGGGCCCACCTCGCCCCAAGCAGCACCCAGGGCCCACTCACCCTGTCTGTCCTCTCTCCCCTCCCATCCCACGACTTCCTTGCAGGCAGACCCCTGGAAAGGGAGTGGAGCCAAGGGCACCGGCATCACCAGGAAGAAGACCTTCAAGGAAGTGGCCAAGTGGGTACCCTAGGAGCATGCCCTCCCTCTACATACCCTCTGCAGGGCCAGCCCTGCAGCTGCACCCCAAGGCCTTGTGTGATGGGGCTGGACCCCTGCAGAGGGAGGCTCAGCTCTGTTTCCTGGATGCCCACGTCATACCCTTGCCCCACAGTGCGGTGAAGATCTCTGCCTCACTCATGGGCACAGTGATGGCAAAGCGGGTGAAGGCTACCATCCTGTACGGCTCCGAGACTGGCCGGGCCCAGAGCTATGCACAGCAGCTGGGGAGGCTCTTCCGAAAGGCGTTTGATCCCCGGGTAGGGCTGAGCCCAGGGGGGTGGGAGCTGGACAAGGTGTGGACTCTGCCAGAGTCATCTACAGAGATGCCCTGGAGGACAGGCGGGGGTCACAAGTCACGGTTCACAAGGACCCCTGGCACTCACAAGGACCAGGGATGGAGTCAGGGTCTGAATCTCGCCCTACCTGCCAAGAAGGCTCAGTGTCCCTGGGACGTCGGTCTTCTCCTCACCCACAGGTCCTATGCATGGACGAGTATGACGTGGTGTCCCTTGAGCACGAGACACTGGTGTTGGTGGTTACCAGCACGTTTGGGAATGGGGATCCTCCAGAGAATGGAGAGGTGAGTCCTTCCGGGAAAGGGGCCGCTAGGAATGAGTGGGTGGGTGGAAACTTGGACGGACAGACAGACACACACACACACACATAAACACACTCACACACACACACACACACACACACACACACAGCCCAGAGGGAACACTGCAGATGCCAAGGTAGCCACACGAGTGTGACTGGACCCGCCATCGTAAGCCCAGCCTCTCCAAGCCAAGCCTGGACTCCTGCTGACCCACGCCTGCTTTGCTGTGTCCCACATCACTCCATTTCAGTGCAAGTTTTAATATGGCAAAGGCACTTCCTGGCTGACGCAGAGGTCAGACCGCCCTGGGTGTTGACAAGGAAGAAAAACAGTGAGAGCCCAGCCTACTCCATCATTTACTTCAGTTTCCTTTTCTTTTCCTAACAAAAGAGCGCTGTTCAGACGCCAGCCTGGATTAGATAACTACATGGCTCCACGAGGCTTATACAAGCTGAACACTGCCTTCCACCTTCCCAAGGCCTGCTGTTAACCACTCATGTGTGCAGCTCCAGGCTGCCCCGAGCGTGGATGTCAGGCCCTCATCTGCGTACTCAGGTGTTAAATACCTTATTAGCTGCTAAGTACCTCTCCAGGACCCTAAAGCAGCCTTGAAATCCGACACAAGTCTTTAAGGCATCAGCCCTCATTTGGATTAGCCTTTTAAAGACAAATAGGTCTTGTCTCAGCATCTGCTTGGTGTATGGAGAGGCTTCCTTGTTACATCCTATTTGGCAGAGGGCATCACCTGGCAAGACCCAGCAGGTGTGCCAGAGAGAGCTTGCTGTTTCACACAGCCACCCAGCTCATTAATCCCACTCCTTGTGGGTGGGCAGGTGGCCCCCAAGGACCCAGTCACCTCCCAAAGGCCTCTCCCCAAACATCACTAAAATCTGACTCAGGGTTTGTAACATATGAATTCACCTGTATTTGCCTAAAACTAGTCCATCTGCCTGTGCAACCCACAGTCCTCACGAGACAGAGCATTCCCAGCGAAGGAGTTCCCCCTGTGGTCCTCCAAGTCAGTCTTCCTGGTCAGTCTCTGGCCGCAGGTGGGATCTGTCACGAGATGAGCTTCTCCCCCAGAAGGTCAACCAAATGGAGGCACACGGCACCACGGTTTCTGTCCCTCTGCTGCTTTTTGAGGCTCACAGTGTCGCTGCATGATTCAGGACTGTGTTCCCTTCCCCCACAGAGTGGCGTTCATTGTCCCCTAGGCAGGCTTGTTTATCCATCTCCCACTGATAGACAACTTGGGCTCCTTCCAGGTTGGGCTATTATGAGTAAAGCTGTTACGAACGTTCTTGTACCAGGCTTTTGTGGGCTTATGTTTTTGTTTCTCTTGGATAAATACTTACAAATGGAATTACTGGGTCGTAGGGTAGATATTAATTTGACTGTTTCCCTCTTTTTTAAAAGACCCCAAGTGGCCAATTCGATGGGTGTGCACCAGTCTTACCCCCAAATTTTAAGTGAGGTAAATGCAGGAATTTATCCCTGAAAAGGGGACATATTCATCACAAAGTTGAATTATACTATTTATAGTAGCATGGCTCATAACACCCCACAGGAAACAATTCAAATGACAATCAGTGACAGCCTGGATAAATAAACTGTACATTCAAATGTGACACAGCAGGAAGTGTGGACAAATCAGACCACACACCATACTGATGAACCTCAAAACAAAATTGTAAAAGCAGCCAGAGAGAAAAATAATACATGTCATAGAATTCACTTTGTGTAAAGTTCAAAATCAGGTAACACTAAAGATCTACCATGTTAGAACCCAGGAGAATAGTCGTGTATCCCAAGGTTAGGACCGTGGAGGTGACTGCTGGGATGGTTCTGGATGGGACATTGATTACACAGGTGTGTTTGGATTGTAAAAAATCCATACAGCTATGCATTTACGGCAAGAGTGCTTTTAAGATGTCATGTTCCAGCAAGCGTTAAAAAATAACGCAATTTAAATCTTACAAGAACCCACAGATCACCACCCAGCCGTATCACCAGGTAGTATTGAGACATGATTTCCTCTCTGTTTTGTTTTGCTGTGTGAAGCTTTCCTGTAATTTTAAGCCTTTCTTCATGGCAGCATGAAGGGGTGGTACAGGCTCTGGAGGGGCCCAAGCCCAGCAAGGACACTGAGCTCTTCCACCCCAAAACTGGCTGAAGCATTAGTACAGCTCACACTGGGATGTAGGGGTAGGAAAAAGTTGTCTCAACCTGCTGCCACAGGCAAATTGAACTTCCCCAACCCAGTTTCACACCAAGGGCCACCTGTTTAGGCCACACAGATGGGGACACCAGGTGTGTGTAGGGCTCCAAGGGCCTCACCAGAGGCAGCAAGGTACGTGGTACCTGTGAATGGC
This sequence comes from Petromus typicus, assembly GCA_004026965.1. Classification (NCBI taxonomy): domain Eukaryota; kingdom Metazoa; phylum Chordata; class Mammalia; order Rodentia; family Petromuridae; genus Petromus; species Petromus typicus. Next base: position 121,878 of record PVIR01000324.1, read on the forward strand.
GGGATACGACACAGCTGCAGAAAGAATGAGGTCAGGCATGATGTACTGACCTAAGTGATTCTATGGCAGGTTACTGATAAATCTAGAAGTATAGAATGGCTCCATTTCTCCTTTTTAACAAACTACAAATAAACATACAACTATAAGTACAGATAGTCCCCAACTTAGGACAATTTAACTTACAGACTTTTTATTTTATGATCAGGTAAAAACAACATATATGCATTAGAAACTATTTTGAATCGTGCATTGGATGCTTTGTCCAGACTAGAAACATGTGGTAGGAGCTCTTTTAATTTTTTTTTATTGCAGTATTAGGGATTGAATGGCCTTGGTACTGAGCTATACTACAAGCTCATTTTAAAATATTTCTTATTTTGAGATAGAGTCTTGCTAAATCATTAAGTTACCTAGGTTGGGCTTAAATTGGTGTCCTCCTGTGGGCATCCTGGCCACCAAGGCAAGCTACTACAAAGCAATGTAAAACTACCAGGTTGAGTCAGGTGTAGCAGCACACACTGTGATCCCAGCATTCAAGAGGCAGAGGCAGGAGGATTACCTTGGGCTGCACAGTGAGTACAGGGCCAGCCTGAAATTCAAAGCAAGACTGTCTTAAAAAAACCAAAAAACAAACAAATTTATTATTATTATTATTATTATTATTATTATTATTATTTGCTGTATAGTTTGAGAGAAAGCCAAACTAACCGTGATGCAAACACTTCCTTGGGCAGAGTTTTGCAGCTGCCCTGATGGAGATGTCTGGCCCCTACAACAGCTCCCCTCGGCCAGAGCAGCAAAAGTAAGTAGCCACAGCAGCTCTGGGGAGGCAGGGAAAGAAAAAGTCTGAGGAGCACCCCCAGTACCCACAATCCTTCTCCATCCAAGGGGTGAAGTGAGGCCTGGGGTCACCCCTTCCTCCCTTGGGATCTTCCCCCTCTGGGCTCCCAGGTCACTGAATGGCTGGCTGGTCCCGAGGTGCCTTCAGAATGAGGGGAGGCAGGCAAAGCCCTCAGAGCCAAGCCTGAGCCGCACCCAAGGGCAAGGCCTCTCAGGCCCCAGGCCAGGCTGAGTGAGATCCACATTTGCAGTTCCCTGTGACACCTCTGTCATCCCCCTTCTCTTGCCAGGAGCTACAAAATCCGCTTCAACAGTGTATCCTGCTCAGACCCACTGGTGTCCTCCTGGCGGCGGAAGAGGAAGGAGTCCAGTAACACAGACAGTGCGGGGGCTCTGGGCACCCTCAGGTTGGGAGTCTTTCCCACAGGGGGTGCGAGGGGGCAAGCAGCCAGGAAGACATGGCCTGGTATAGAGGGCTCCAGCAGCAACTCCCTGTACCCAGGTTCTGTGTATTTGGGCTGGGCTCCCGGGCATACCCACACTTCTGTGCCTTTGCCCGGGCTGTGGACACGAGGCTGGAGGAGCTGGGTGGGGAGCGTCTACTGCAGCTGGGCCAGGGTGACGAGCTGTGTGGCCAGGAAGAAGCCTTCCGTGGCTGGGCCCAGGCCGCCTTCCAGGTGAGTTCCTGGTGTCCTGAGCCCTGGATACTGTCTGGCTCTGCACCCCACATGCTGCCTCTCACCAAGCTGAGCCCTGGCCTCCATGTCTTCCCTGCCAGGCCCACAGTGCTGAGGCTGGAAGCTCACTGCCGCCCTGTTCCTGTGGTGCTCTCCCCTCTTCCCGTTCCTTCTATAATCCACCCTCGTATCACCATGGCACAGCCAGCCCTTTGACCCCAGTCCCAAGTAGTGGACAATGTGCTCTAGTAACAGGAGGTACAGTGACCAGGCAAAAGTGTGGCCCAGAGAAAGCAGGTAGGGCCTGACAGGAGGGCACTCAGTCAGGCACGGGTGGGATCCCATGAGTGGGCACACAAACGGAGGGCAGACAGGATGTCAGGAAAGAGAGGAGCTGGAGGGGAACACTAAAACTGAAGCCAGCACAGGACTGCAGGCTACCCGAGGCCAGGCTAGGAACATGCCGGGCCTACAGGGGTGTTCCTGGCCAGCAGAAGATCCCAGAGGGCAGTACTTCCTGTCTGGAAAACCCACCTGGAGCTGGCCAGGCAGGGGCACATGATCTGTGGTGCTGACTCCATCACCGCAGGACCATCATCCCTCCACCAGGCTTGAGCTCGGCAGGTCTGGGTCCATGGCTGGGAGGACAGCTGCCAGGAGCAGGCAAAGGGTGGGTGGGCTAAGGAAGTAGCCAAACAGAGAAGCAGCCCAGACTGGCAAGAAGGGAACGGAAAAGCAGACTTCTGAAGATGCACAAAAGGAGCCACTGGAGGCCTCAGGATGAGACCACAGAAGCTTTAGGAGCATAATGCTGGGGGTGTGTGATCAGTAGCACATCCTAGAAGCAAGAGGACAGGGCTCAGGGGCAACAGCCACGGGGACAGGAAGGAAGGGAGGGGGGCCGAGGAAGGAAGGAAGAGATACAAGACTGCACATCACAAAAGAAATAGTAGCGGGACCTGATGATATGGGGCGCAGCCAATCACTGGCCTGCCCCGATCTTCAGCCTGGGGTGGTGCACACAGGCAGAGCCTCACTCTCCGCACTTGCTGGGCTGAAAACTTTACATTAAGTACTTCATTTCATCTTAACTAGAATCCAGAGATGTCAAATGGGAAAATTGAGGCAAGCACTGGCCTCACTCTCCCTTCTGCCACCAGAGCTGTGCACCTGCAGGAATAGCTTGACCTCCCTGGATCTTGTGGCCACCTGGAGGAAGGAGGGAGACTGTGGGGATCCCACAGCCCAGCTCCACCTCCTGCTGATCTGGGTGGCAGAGGTCCTCAGCTATCACCAACTTCTCCCTCAGGCTTCCTGTGAGACTTTCTGTGTGGGAGAGGATGCCAAGGCTGCTGCCAGGGACATATTCAGTCCCAAACGCAGCTGGAAACGCCAGCGGTACCGGCTGAGTCCTCAGGCCCAGGCCCTGCAGCTGCTGCCAGGTGCGGCCCTGACCTCACCACGTCCACCTGGCTGGGGGCAGCAGGGCATATTCACTGGGGACCAGGCCTGCTCCCCGCTCAGGCTCTCTCCTTGGCCCCTGCCCACCCAGGCCTGATCCACGTGCACAGGCGGAAGATGTTCCAGGCTACAGTCCTCTCGGTGGAAAACCTGCAAAGCAGCAAATCCACGTGAGGATGCCAGCTCACCCTATGTCCCAACTGTCCCCACCCCAACCTTCTCCTTCACAGGCCCCAGACCCCAGCACTTCCTCCTCCCACATCTTCCCTCTCTCGTCCCCTGTAACTCTCCTCTTCCTCCCAGCCGGGCCACGATCCTGGTGCGCCTAGACACTGGAGACCAGGAGGGGCTGCAGTACCAACCCGGTGACCACATAGGCATCTGTCCCCCCAACCGGCCGGGCCTGGTGGAAGCACTGTTGAGTCGTGTGGAGGATCCACCGCCACCCACTGAGCCTGTGGCAGTGGAGCAGCTGGAGAAAGGCAGCCCTGGTGAGAATACAGGCTGGGCGCCAGTGATAGCCTGGGCGCCAGTGATGGCCTGCACCAGCCCCAGCCCAGCCCCTCAAGCTCAGCCCTGACAGACATCACTACCCTTCCTAGCTGGGCACCAGCTCAGAGCTAGGGGTGCCACCCTGATGGGCTGGCTGCATTGCTGGACAGTGCACCAAACATGGTCCCTTTCTCAGAACCTGTCCCCATATAACCCAAAAGACTGATTCCCTCCCGCTGGGCTCCTCACACACACATACCCAGGCAGACGAGCATGTTTTCCGTCACATCAATGCCCAGATGAACATACATTAGGTGGGCCAGACCCCAGGGGAATCCAGACCAACTCCATCCATCCAGGGGCCCTTAAACAAACATCGAGGCTGCCCAGACAGGCCCAACCACCATGCAAGGGCAGGTTCTCCAAAATTCACGGCGAAACCCAGTAAGTCCCCGCAAACCCACTTCAGCCCAACAGTGCAGTCTGGGTGGGCCCCCTCCTCAGGCTCCCTGTGCACCCCCTAGGTGGCCCACCCCCCGGCTGGGTGCGAGACCCTCGGCTGCCCCCTTGCACACTGCGCCAGGCCCTCACCTTCTTCCTGGACATCACCTCTCCGCCCAGCCCACGGCTGCTGCGGCTACTCAGCACCCTGGCTGAAGAGTCCAGTGAACAGCAGGAGCTAGAGGCCCTCAGCCAGGTGGGGCCCCTGGGTGGGGAGCAGAACCCTGGGTGGAAGCTGTGGGGGGGCACAGTGGCAGGGAGCCCCATGTGAGGTCCTCCCAGTGCTTTCTATCCTGGCCAAAGCTGTAAGACCTAGCTTTTCTTCACTTCTTTTGGATGCTCAAGGTCTTAAAGCAGTGATGGTTAGCCTGAAGAGGGAGGGACCTTAAGGAGGGCCAGTAGGGTGGGCTAGAGGAGGGAAGTCACCAGAGAGGGCTCTGGGGCCTCCTGCCCAATGCCTCCCTCCTCCAGGACCCCCGACGCTACGAGGAGTGGAAGTGGTTCCGCTGCCCCACCCTGCTGGAAGTACTGGAGCAGTTCCCGTCTGTGGCACTGCCTGCGCCCCTGCTCCTCACCCAGCTGCCCCTGCTCCAGCCTCGGTACTACTCTGTCAGTTCGGCGCCAAGCGCCCACCCCGGAGAGATCCACCTCACTGTGGCTGTGCTGGCATACAGGACCCAGGGTGAGGCTGGGAGCAGGGTGGGCCTGGCCTGAGCAGGAACTGGACAGGCCCCTAATGGCCTCTCTCTCCTCTCCTAGATGGCCTGGGGCCCCTGCACTATGGGGTATGCTCCACATGGCTGAGCCAACTCAAGGCTGGGGACCAGGTGCCCTGCTTCATCAGGGGGTAAGTGGGGAAGGGCGTCAAGTGAACGTATCTGGGGCTGGCGATTTAATTCAGTGGTTCTGGCGCCTGCCTTGCAAGTGCAAGGTCGTGAGTTTGATCCCTGGTAACAAAAAAGAAAGAGAGAGAAAGAGAACATTGCTGTCCACACCAGAATAAAGAAAAGGCCACATGGACAGCTGGGGACAGGTAAGGAATCAGAGGAGGGTCACAATAGGTTAAGCAGTGGCTCTGAGGAGAGGGTTATTGGAAGCAGGGTGACCTGCATAACAGAGGAAGGATGGGGTGTCAATAGGTTGCCTCTGAATTGTGGCTGAGCCTTGAGCCTCACCAGTGTGACACAGGGTTCTGCCCTAAAACTGTAACTTCCAGAGACATAGGGATTAGGCGAGCTGGCAGTGTTTGTGCAGGCGTAGCTTCTGCACACCTCTCTCTATCCTTGGCACATCCTGTGTCAGAAGGAATGGCACATCAGACTGTGGTCTCCAAGACCAAACTGGGACCAGGGAGGACAAGCCAGGCATTGCTGATGAGACAAAGGCCCTTCCCGCTTGCTGTGTCCAGAAGTTTCTGGCACCCAGGAGCCATGTTAGTGGGATGAATTCCCAGGCTGGCACCATCTAGGCACAGGGACCGGAACTTACCAGAGACACTAAATTATCAATAAATTACACCAAACAATTCAGTATAAACCAAGTACCAATATTATGGGTAGTATTCAAAATAAACATACTCAGCATGCCCTTATGAAATGAAAATCTATCTTCCCTTCCGTATATTTTTTAAATCCCCTAAACTTAGTTACCTAAGAATTTTCAGTCCAAACTGAACTATATTTTCTGCTGGTCCAGTTCCCAACCACAAGCCCAGAGAGTTTCTGTCCATGAACGGAGTTCTTTTAGTAAACAATGACATAGTCTTACCATGACTGAGAACTTACAAGTATTGATGCACTTGTTCACGGACCTTGGGAGGTAAGAACGGGGATACCGGGAAGCCTGATGGGGTCTCTCCCGGATAGGGCTCCTTCCTTCCGGCTCCCACCTGACCCCAGCTTGCCCTGCATCCTGGTGGGCCCTGGCACTGGCATTGCTCCTTTCCGGGGATTTTGGCAGGAGCGGCTGCATGACATTGAGAGTAAAGGTGAGCTCAGCTGGCCCTCAGGGACTGACCAGAGGTGGGAGGGAGGGACAAAAGGGTGGGGCTGGGAGAGGAAGGACAGAGAAGTCAAGAAACTGGAGCCAAAGGGGAAGGGAAGCTTACTAGACCAAGACCCAGGGCCTGGCAGGAGAGCTGGCCCTGTTCATCTGCTTCCTGGTGCTGAACTGGATTAAACACAAAGGCAAATAGGCCAGAGATTTACTGGGCAGCGCAGTGCCCAGCTCAGGATCAGCTCGAGGTACTGAGTTTGAACCCCCATGCCAAAAAAAAAAAAAAAAAAAGCAAATGGGGTTTGGATGGGATGGGGCTGGGACTCAGAAGAAATGCCCCAGGGGGATTCTGGACTAGGCAAGGGCTCACCCAGGTGTGACCAAGGCTTAAAAAGGGATCAGGTGTTTAGTTTGAGCATAAGGTGTTATTCAAAAGGGGGCTATGACTGAAGACTGGGGATCTGGGAGCCTCTGGGAGCACCAAAGAGCTGGGGTTTCCTACTCTGGAAGTCAGAGATGGGGCAGGCATCCAAACAGCTACGATCGTGGTATTTTAGCCCCCAAACGCTGGGCTGTTTGCCTGAGAGAGGTGGTCGGTGGGTTAGCGTCGCCACCACCACCGGGTGAATCCCCAAGAGGCACTGTTGCTCGCAGGGCTGCAGCCCGCACCCATGACTTTGGTATTTGGCTGTCGATGCTCACAACTTGACCATCTCTACCGCGACGAGGTGCAAGATGCCCAGCAGCGAGGGGTGTTCGATTGCGTCCTCACTGCCTTCTCCCGGGAACCCAACAGTCCCAAGGTGCGGCGCCCTGAGCGCGAAGAGGCTAATGGAAGATAGTGAGAGGGAAGCCCAGAAGGGCGCGAGGCGCTGGGGGAGCCTGGACCTGGGTCTGCTCAACCCCCACCCCCAGGCCTTTGCCCTGAGACCCGCACCCAGAAGCGCCCCAGAAGCGTCTCCCCCACCCCCTACCCCCACCACCCCAGGATCCTTTCACACCAGGGCCTCACCTCCCCCCAGACCTATGTGCAGGACATCCTGAGGACTGAGCTGGCAGCTGAAGTTTACCGCGTTCTGCGCCTCGAGGGGGGCCACATGTTTGTCTGCGGTGACGTCACCATGGCAACCAACGTTCTGCAGACAGTGCAGCGAATCCTGGCGACCGAGGGTGGCATGGAGCTCGATGAGGCCGGTGAAGTCATCGGTGTGCTGAGGGTGCGGAACAGTGCCCCGGGGCCAGAGGGATTGGGCGGGGTCAGAGGGATTGGGTGTGGTCAGGTAATTGGGGGCGGGGCAGAGGGCAGGTTGCGGGGGAGGTTTTACATCTTCAACTTGCGTCTGATCCAAAGAGTTCCTCCACCCGACCCCGCAGGATCAGCAACGCTATCATGAGGACATTTTCGGGCTCACACTGCGTACCCAGGAAGTGACAAGCCGCATACGCACCCAGAGCTTTTCCTTGCAAGAGCGGCACCTGAGGGGCGCAGTGCCCTGGGCGTTTGACCTGCCAGGCCTAGACACTACCAGCTCCTGAGAGGCCCTGGCTTCCACTCCTCCTCAGGGAGAGTACCTGGGCCCTCATGCCTGCTGACCACCAGAGGCAGGCTCGTTCCCCTGGGAACGAATGACATGCCACCGTTCCAGGCTGGGTTTCCCCCGACGGGTCCCTGTAACCCTCAGACCTTCCCAGCAGTAGTGCTCAGGGCCCACTGCCACCCTCTTTTGACTTCAGTGACCTGTAGTCCCCTCGCCCCTCTCCAGAGTAGTGTAACTTTAAACTGTATCTCCAACCCAAACAGATATTTATTATTAAAAAATTTATTATTGAAGATTTACCACAAGAGACTGTGCCACATGTCAGGAGATGCCTCACCCAGCCCATGTGGATTACAATTACAAAAGGCAAGTTTTGTGTTTTAACTTGTACAGATATGGGTGTGGTGATCCTTGAACATCACGTCCAGCACACTGCACGTGACCCAGCATTGTAAAAACAGCTTCCAGCCAACCACGGACAGTTCTCTTGTGTTGTTGCTTCAGGCTCTATTGAGAAGACAGGCGGCATCCTTCAGCTGCCAGGAGGAGGGGGGGCATGCCAGAGGTTCTGCCACAATGATGGGAGCAGTTCTGACCACTTCTTTCACACAAGGAAGGAGCCATGCCCACTTCCTCAGACAACACAACAGTGGTAAACTCCAAAACACTGGCTGTCTCTAGAAATGCCATCCCCCAAATCCCCCAGAATGTGAAGGGGAGGTCAGCACGACAGAGCCCTTGGCCAGACGCTTTCCTGCTTGCCTAACACCTACTCAGCTTCCGCCTGGGCCCTGTCCTCCACTTTGAGGACACTCGGGGACTCCCAGGCCACTTTCAGACAGCCAGTTGAGCAGGTGTCCCTCCTCAGCCTCTACTATGGAGACATCTCTGAGATCCATCTGCAGCCAGTGCTGCAGACATAGTTTCTCTTTCTCTGTTCTCCGAGGCGAGTTCTTCAGTGAACCTCAGGTCCTGTCCAGTGAAGGCATTCTGGGGCTGTCATCTCTGGCGGGCCTGTAAAGATGGCTTCTTGTGTCCTTCTACGCCACCCTATTTAATCTCCCGCAGCTAGAGAATCCAGGAACCTGAGGGAGAGGAAGCATTTGGAACGCAGCCCTGAGCCCAGGTTCTATGGATGACCACTCCAGTGCCCCCAAAGCCACCAGTGTTCCCATCCCTCCAAAACAGGCTCCAAACCAACTTCCTGCTCACACCTTCCTTCCCCTCCAAAGTGGGCAATACTGACCAGAAGTGTTGTCTCAGTCAGTGCCAGGAGCCTGGCCAGGTTCCCTCTGGGACTCCTGAAACTCTTCTGGGAACAGATTCTGGGACCTTGGTTTTCCCCACTGCTGCCTGGGGCTGGAGGCAGGGCTGGAGCCTGGGGACAAAAGCCATCAGCTAGGTAATGCCACAATGCCTCACATCCACCAGGATCGGGCTCCTCTACCCCACCACTCTCACCATCACTTGACCAGGACGGCTTCTCCTCATCCGGTGACATTGGCTGCGAGGGGCTGGACCAGGCCCTGGATGGGGAGGAGGCCGAGGCTTCTTCCCACAGTTCCTGCTGCTGCTGTTGATGGAGCTGCACAGAGGAAGGAGGATGGAAGGCCCTGTCAGAGCCAAGGCCAAACCCATAGCTAGGCACCAAGGGCTTCCTCCTCCGCTTCTTTCCAGCGTCCTGCTCACCTGGTGCAGGTAGATGGCATGGAGACTCATCTCAGCGGAGGCCAGCTCTGGGAGCTGGGCTAGTTTCTGCCCCCCAGTGCTTCCTGGGGACACACAGCTGGAACACGAGGTACAGCAAGTCAATCAGGTCAAGACATCCTCACCCCAGAGGGAGGACCAGGCTGTACCTCCCTTTTCAAATTGCTGAGAAACACCCCAATTCCCTTGTTCTGGAGGATCAGCCCCACCTCAGACTTCCCTACATCCAAGGCCTGTACCCCTCACCTGGGGTCCTGGGCAATTCGAGAGATGGAAGCAAGAACACTGGCTGTGGCAGCAGCTGGGCGGGCAGCTGTGGGGCTAGTTTCCCTCGGGGGCAGGACAGGGTTCACCAGGAGGTTGGCCAGGAAAGAATCTGGCTGCTAAAGAGAAGAGAAACACCAAGAGGAGGAGGGGAGAGGACCGGAAGGGAGGGAAAAGAGATCTAAAGGAGGTAGAAAGCTGGGCATAGTGGCACATGCCTGTAATCTCAGGACTTGGGAGGCTGAGACAGAAGGATTGCCACAAGTGTGAGGCCAGCCTACACTACCAGTGCATTCAAAGTCAGCCCAAACTACATAGCAAAATCAAACAAAAATGAAGGTAGTGGTGAGAATAGCAGAAAACTAAGCCAGGCCTGGGACTCACCAGAGGCGAAGTGCAGTCACTGAGCACCCCTGGGGTTGGGGGACTGCGAGCAGAGGTGGCACCCCAAGCAGCTGCATCTTGTTGTACCCGGCCCCGAAGGTGGCCAAGGAATTTGGAACTGTCCCCTGGGGGGCGCCATTGCGGATGTGCCAGAGAGAACCGCATCAGGGAGAGCTCAGTCTTTCCATTCTCAGCTCGCTGTGCCACAGAGGCCTCCGTCTGCCCCTCTGAGAGCCACTGCAAACAAAGATAGGCGCTTGGTCCCCAAGCCTGTCCAGGTTAGGCAGGACAAGACACACCTGTCACACTCAGGACCACTCAGAATAGCCATAGAGCAGGACTTGGGCCCAGACCTAGCTGGCACTGCCCTGTCCCTGGTACAGACCCAGTCTCCAGGGTGACCCCGCCCACTCGCCCAGCCTTTCGGGGACTTCTGCTCCCATGACTGCCAGCAACCCTGCGAAGGGGTCTAAAGATGTCATGTCATCCTAAGAGGCATGCTGGTTCCACAAGAAAGAACGCCATGACTTGCTCAGGGTCACAGGTGGCAAGCAACAGAGCTGGGCTTCGAACCCAGTCCACCCTGGGGAAGGGGTGGGCAAGAGGGCTCTAACCTGAGGGTGGCCATGGCGCTTCACATCCATGAGGGCGAAGGAGCAAATATCCCCAACCCCGGCCACATCCACCGTGAAGTGATGAAAAAAGTCAATAAACTCCAGGGCTCGAGGACGAAACCAGAAGAGCAGAAACAGTGGAGTCAGGAGTGGGGACAGGAGCTCTTCCAGGAGGGAGGCCTAGGAACCCAGTCGTAGGGCTCATCAGCCATCCCCTGGGGCACACACAGGAGATGGAGCCCGAGGGACGCTCTCCAGGACAGGAAGACTCTGACCCATCACCCCACAGGCTCCTAGGACCACCCGTGCTCAGCCTTGTGCTCAGCCTCGTTGGGTCTCAGCTGGCCCTCACCGCTGACCCTCACCGCTCGGTACTGCAGCAGCTGCGACATCCGCCAATAGTCGCTGCCCTTGCCTCCCGCGCCAGGCTCCTCCGGGAGGTAATGCATGTGGGCCAGGGCGGCCTGCAGCAGGAGCTGTGGGGGGCGCCCCTGACCCTGTTCCTCAGGGAGGAAACACCTGGAAAAGGGCGGGGGTCAGGGCGCGGGTGGGTGAGCACCCCGTCCCGACCCCAGGCCTCGCATGCGTCTCGCACCTGGCCACGGTGGCCGCGAGCCCAAGCGCTGTCATGGTGGTGAACACGTGCTCCACGGTGAGCACGTCCTCGTCATAGACCGTGAGCAGCAGCAGCGCGGCGAAGAGCGCCCCGGCGAAGAAGAGCAGCTGGCGGGCCAGCAGCGCGCGCAGGGGCGCCGGGGGCTCGGCGGCGCGCAGGAAGGCAGTGGCCGGGCGGTAGGCGCGGGCCAGACGCGCGCGCAGCTCGTGCGGCAGCTCGTTGAAGTGGCGCAGCTGCAGGCGCGCCAGACGGGACCAGCGTCGCGCCCCGAAGGCACCAGGCTCGCGCCTCAGCAGCTCCGCGTGGCTGTAGAAGGCGTGCAGCACCTGCCAGGCCAGCACCACCGGGCTCAGCGCCAGGTTCACAGCGGCCAGCAGCAGCGCGGTGCGAGCCCAGCGCGCCGCCAGCGCCCCTCGCTGGTCGCTGCGCTTGTAGGCGTCGGGCAGCTCCCAGCCCCCTCGGAAGAGCGAGAAGGGCCCGCGGAAGAGCAGCAGGTCGACGTTGAGCGCCAGGCCGCGGCTGAGAAAGGCCGCGCTGCCTCCCCAGGGCAGCGGACAGCGGGCTGGCAGCAAGCCCTTGTTGGCCAGCGCCACCTGGTAGTTAGTGTAGCGCAGGATGCGATGGTGCACGTCCAGTTCAGTTAGCGGCCGTGGCTGCACGTACAGCCCCCCGCTCCGCTGCAGCTCCAGGAGGCGAGACTGGACCTCTGCCCAGGGCACCAAGCTGAGCTCCTCCTGGCGTAGGAGAGGGGAGTGATGAGCACCAGCGGCCCTGGTTCCCCTCAGTGATGCCCAACGGCTCCTACTGTCTCCTCACCTCACCAATATCAAAGTTAGGCCCCAGGCCGCCAGCCACCTTTGGTTTTCTGCCCGACCCTTCCCTGCCACTAGCTAGGCACTTGCGACTTCCTCTCCTTTTCTGAATGACTCTGTGCCTGCCACCTCATGTGACCATTAGTCATGTGCTTCTTAATGACACATCTTTAGCAGACTGTGGGTATCTGACCTAGCTTCCCAGCTTAAAAGTTGGCGGCTCTTGAGGGACCTCTCCTTCCTATTTCCTTTGGACCCCAGTCCTTGCCACCTGCTGCTTTGGTGAGCTTTGAGGTCCCTGTGCCAACCTGCTCCCAGTCTCTTGCTCTCTGGCATCATATCAGCCTTCCCAGGACCCTGGCTGTGTCCACATCCCTAGAAAGCTGCAGGCCCCATCTTAGCCCCGGGAGCGTCTCCTCTTCCTCTGAAGCACAAGAAATAGAGTAAACAGAAGGAAAGAGGAGGAAGAGAGAGGTTAGCAACCCCCTGGAGGAGTAGTGATTATGGTCCCCCTGTCCATCTGCTCTGCCAGCCTATCTCCTCCCTGCTCTGTCCCTGGTGCCCCCTCATTCCTGCACCTGCTGGAACTCTCCCCTTGTGCCAGGGGAGGGCTGTGCTGAAGGCTCTATACTTCCCCAGGTGAGCAGGGACTTATGCTACTTAAGTCCAAAACAAGCAATAGGAACATAAGACAGAGCAGAAAGGAGGGGCAGGCAGGTAGCATGACTAGCAGACAGTGATGAAGCCAACAAGGCCCCTGCAGGCTCAGTTTTAGTGAGTCCTGTATTATGACCCCTGCTTCCGCCATGGCCTGGCACTGGAGGCTGGAACACCCTTCCTGACCCCGCCGTGACCTTTCAAGCCCCACTCACGCCCACTGCTTCAGAGAGCCAGGTGGCAGCGCCTCCCCTCAACACTCATTGTTTTCACTGCAAACATGTGACACTAAGTCATCTTCCATGACCCATCTAAATAAAGGGAGCTCCACAGGGTAAGGGCTCCACTCCCCAAGAGGCAATGCCTGCCTCCTGTGTCCAGTGTGAGGAAGCTGTGCTCTTTCTGTCCTCTGCCCACCAGCTCACAGCACAACACCTGCACAGCTCACCGGGGTGATGTGCAGGGCCTCCCGGTAAAACACCTGGATGTCCCAGTAGCTGAAGAAGTTGCGGAGGGAGCGAAGCAGCTGGAACAGCCAGTAGCAGGCAGCCAGGAAGAGGAGGAAGACCAGCAGGGGGCTGGCGCGGATCCTGTGTGGGGAAACAGGTGCAGAACTTAGAGAAGGGGGCCAGGAGCGGACACACATGGCTCACAGCAGGGTCCAGGGGTGGGTCCCCAAAGAGGCACTCACAAGTGTCTGCAAAGCCAGCACTTGTTGCAAACAACACTTTGTGCTCCCTGCTGTTTGCATGCTCATTCTCATGTGTGTGCAGTGTTTCTCAGACCCCATAGGACATGCTAGGGAGCCACATCACACTGACAGCGCCAGGGATGTGCATCTGCAGTACCCTCAGGCCCCGAGGTGCCGTTCAATGGTCGAGCGTCTGTCTGGCATGCTCTAACCCCTGGGTTTGATCCCCAACATAGAAAAATAAATAATTATAGGGCTGCGGATTTAGTTCAATGGTACTGTACCTACCTAGCAAGTACGAGGGCCCAAGTTCAATCCCAGTACCACCAAAAAATAAAATAATTAAAGATGTTCTCAGATTTAATTTCTAATAAGATAGGTATAGATCAACTATGACTTTTATAAACAATGACTTTTTAGAGTTCTCCATCAATTTGAAGCTAGGCATGGTAACACATGTCTATAATCCCAGCACTCAAGAGGCTGAGGCAGGAGGATCACCATAAGTTTGAGGCCAGCCTGGAATACTTAGTGAGTACAAGTCCAGCCTGCACTGTATAGCAAGGCCGTGTCTTTAAAAAAAGAAAGAAAGAAAGAAAAGAAAACACATTTAGGCCAGGCATGTAGTTCACAGCTGTAATTCCAGCACTTCCAGAAAGATCACTGGGAGTTCAAGGCCTGCCTATTTGTAGGGTGAGAGACAGCCTGGACTACACAGTAAGACCCTGTCTCATAAATATGAACAAAAACACATTTAAAGCCAATCTCAGTTTTCCAGAAGGCTATGGCAGGAGGACTGAAAGTTCCAGGCCCACTTGGGGAACTCAGTGACTTTTTTTAATTTTTGGTACCGAGAATGAAACTCAAGGCCTTCCACTTGCCAGGCAGGCACTGTACTGCTGAGCTACAGCCCCGGCCTTTATTGAGACTCTGTTTCAAAAATTTTTTTAAAAAGCTCTGGGGGCTGAGGTCGGGGAGTTAGCTCAGTGGTTCCAGTGCCTGTTTTGCAAGCGCAAGGGCCTGGGTTCGATTCCCCAGTAACCACATACAATACTGGGTGTGGAGACTCACGCCCAGCAGCAACCAGTACCACATACCACAGTGCCAGGCGTGGTGGCTCACGCCTGTAATCCCAGCACTTGGGAGGCAGAGGCAGGAGGATTGCTGTGATGTGAGTTTGAGGCTGAGCTCAGGGCCAGCCTGAACCACAAAAAGTGAGACCCTGTCTTAAAAAAAAAAAAAAAAAAAAAAGCTCTAGGGGGACTGGGGATTTGGTTTAGTGGTTCCAGCGCCTGTCTGACAATTGCAAGGGCCTGGGTTCGATCCGCAGTAACCACACACAGCAATGCTGGGCATGGAGACTCGCACCTACCAGCCAGAACCACATACCACGACCCTAGGCATGGTGGCTCATGCCTGTAATCCCAGCACTGCGGAGGCAGAAGCAGGAGGATTGTTGGGAGTTTGAAGCTTGCCTAGGCTACATAATGAGCTCGGGGCCAGCCTGACCTACAATCAAGACTCTGTCTCAAAAAATAATAATAATAATGCTCTGGGGATACAGCTCAGTGGGAAGGTCCTGTGTTGAATCACCAGCATCACACAGATATGCACAATATTTACAAAAATATACTTCCAGCAAAACATTATGGCTCATAGCTGTAATCCCTGCACTTAGGCTGAGGCAGGAGATCAAGGCCAGTGGGAACTATATCTCAAGGCCTTGTTTCAAACAAACAACAATAGCAGGGCTGGGGAAGTAGCTCAGCAGCACTGCAACTGCCTGGCAAGTGCAATGTCTTCAGTTTGGTCCCCAGTACCAAAAAAAAAAAAAAAGAGGAACAACATAAATTACATTTTAAGTTCTGATGCCAATCAAACTATCAATCTAGACAAAAGACAAGGGGGTGCTGCTGCTACTCCCCTAACCTATGGCGGGCCCTCCCAGTGGTCACTCACCTCTCTGCGCACTGGGCGGAGGGTAGGATGGCATCTGACAAGGCCACTTTGCGCCGGACGGGCTGGGGTCTTGTATGATTACTTGGTTGATTGGCAAAGAGGACATCATAATCCACGCAGCGAAGAAGGAAAGTTGTGAAGGTGACAATGAAGAGGAATTGTCTGCAGGAAGGAATTCGGGGACCCAGCACTGATCAGGACTGAGCATCCCTCTGCCCCGAGTGCCCTCCAGAGCCCTGGGCTGGGGCACTATACACAGGAGAAGCACTAGGTGCCATTAAAGAAGGAAGATGCAGAGGGGCCTGAGGGCCCAGAGGTGCAGCCCGGCACCAGGGCAGAGTCTCACCCCAGCTGAAAGATGTCCTCCAGGAGGATACAGGTGAAGCCGTTCCGCTGGTGGTAGCTGTAGACGTGGCCAGAGTCAAGAAAGAAACCTGATGCACCTTGCCTGTCCCAAAGACATCGCTCCTCACTTCCCCACAAGCCCTCTGCACTCTCAAGGTCATCCTGCCAAGGACATGCCCGCTCCATGCCACCTCCAGGGGCCAAGCACAAAGGATATATTGGTGAAGAATGTGTCCAGGTTCTGGATGTGGTGCCAGGACCCTGGAGACAGAGAGGTCCACATCACCCATTGTGACCCTGGAACTAAGACCCAGCCTGGCCAAGCTAGTCCCAAGTCCCAAGCCCCCAGCCCCTTCCCCATCCTCACCCCGAAGCCCTTCGGGCACATGAAGCAGGGGCTGCTGATCCTCCCCCTGGAGGGGCGAGTCTTGGGACCCCTCAGGGTCACAGTCCTCCAGCCGCTCATAATCCTGCTCCGAGATCAGAGGGCCTATCCGCAGCCTACCAGGGTCCTGGGCGCAGCGGTGTGAGGGAGAGGGGGTGGACGAGGCCAGGGAGGGGATGGACTGGGGTCCCCAGGAGGGGGAAGCAGAGCTGGGCATCAGTGCAGAC
Source organism: Petromus typicus (assembly GCA_004026965.1). Classification (NCBI taxonomy): domain Eukaryota; kingdom Metazoa; phylum Chordata; class Mammalia; order Rodentia; family Petromuridae; genus Petromus; species Petromus typicus. Next base: position 138,043 of record PVIR01000324.1, read on the forward strand.
TGTGCCCACTTTGGGGGAGTGGCTGGGATGGGCAGGGCAGTGTAGGAGGTCTGAGAAGGGCCTGACCCCCGAAGCCCTGGGCAAGGCGACCCAGAGCTTGCAGAGAACAGTGCAGAGGGGGAGCTTCTTGTGTGAGGGGCAGAGGGCAGAGAGAAGACAGAGACCCTCCCTCCCCCAGGTCCCCGACCTGGAGGAGCAGGCGGCAGTGGCAGCATGGGGACCAGGGGCATAGAGCTGGACCCCAGGTCTCCCCAGCGCCCCAGCCGCCCCTGGCTCCCCCCCCAGCCCATTCGTCTCACCATCCAGCTGCGGCTTCTCCACAGAAGTTGGAAAGATGAAGCTGCTCACACACAGGCCTGTGGAGTTGGGCACTGATTTCAACAAGGACAATGACAACAACACTGCCTGGTGACTCAGGCTGGGCAGGCCTCGGGCGTCCCAGCTCTCAGATCACCTGTGTGATCACCCACATCCCAGGCAGGGCATCCTGGGGCCAATCCTCTCTTGGCCTCAGCCTCGAGGCCTGGGAGGGGCGCCAGCTGGGAGGGAGAAGCTGAAGGGTTCACTGGGACATCTTCAGACCTTGAGGGAACTGCAGATACAGAGTGGCAGCCAAAATAATACAGCAAAATCCCGTTAAAGGATAGGAGAATCTCAGGGCCAATGTGTTAAATTGGCTAAGCAAGTATATAGCCCTGGCCCAGAACTTTGCTTTGTTTTGTTTGTTTTTTGAGACAATTCCCTATATAGTAAGCATCTCACTAGATAGTTCAGGATGGCGTTTCAAGGCCATCATTGTAAATTCATTCACAATGATCCATCTTCCTGCCTCAGCCTCCCATGTACTGAGATTACAAAGTCAGTCTCCCCTCTTCCCTTCCTCAGCACCCCCAGATGATTAAAATATTCAACTCTCTCCCAACTCCTCCTCCCTTTCTGGGCTATAACGATGAGTGAACCCAGAGTTGCTCTTCCACTGAGCTACATCACCATCCTTCCTTTTTCATTTTTACTTTGAGACAGTGTCTCAAAGCAAGCCACCATGCTCAGTTCTAAATGTTTTCTTTCTTCTTTTGAGACAGGATCTCACTTTGTAGTTCAGGCTGTCCCTGAACTCACTATGTAGCCCAGGTGAGGCTTGAACTCAAAGCATTCCTCCTGCCTCTGCCTCCTGAGTGCTGGGATTACAGACCACCACGCCCAGCTAAATGTTTTACTTCTTAAACTGGGTATGGCCATCCTGTTTTAAAAAATAAAATAAATATTATTTCTCCTCCCTCCACACCCACATCTAATGATAACAAGGAAATGCTTTCGTAAAGAGACAAAAGCCAGGCATGGAGGTACATGCCTGTCATCCTAGCACTTAGATCCTGAGGCAGGAGGATTACAAATTCCAGCCCTGACCAGGCAATTTAGCAATTTAGTGAGACCTGGTCTCAAAATAAAATACAAAATGGGGTGAGGCCAGTCTGAGAATAGTGAGACCTTGTCTCAAAATAAAAATGAAAAAGGAGGAATGGAGATGTGGCTCAATGGAAGAGAATCCCTGGGTTCAGTCATTATTATAGCCCAGAAAGGGAGGAGAGGTTGGGAGAGAGTTGAATATTTTATTCATCTGAGGATGATAAGGAAGGGAAGAGGGGACGCTGACTTTGCGGCCAGCTGGGGGAGACTAGGGAAAAGAAGAAAGAAAAGGCAACTATAAACAGCAGTTTTGGAGGTTCAAAGTAGAAAAGTGAGTCTCCTTGGAGCTCCATTATGTTTCCACCCTTACCTTCCTGAACTTTGATGCCTTCTTGTTCAAGTCCTGATCCAGTTTCTGGGAGCCCCTGAGAAGCATCCGGTTGGGACCAGCAGAGCTCACAGCAGGGCCCAAGATGTGGAAAGATAATTCGGGTACCTGAGGATGAGCTGCCTGAGTTAAGCTCCCTGTTGTCACCTCAGCAAGGAGGAGGAGACCCAGGCAGCTGGTCTGGTGGCTTGCCCAACGCCATTCTTGAGGCCCTGAATCACAGGTTCCCTGCTGAAGACCGTGCCTGAGTGCTGACTCAGCCAGCAGGTGTCAGGGCTTCCAGGTTTAGGCCCAAAGACTGATGTAAGGGCCAACACCTGCGAGATGCTGAGGACCATGGTGCTTCCTAAATTGTTTACAGAACAATGTGACAGCAATGATGGAATTGAACACAAAATGAGTCCCAATGAGATTGCTTTTCCCCTTCTGTGTCTCTTTTTGGGGAAGAGAGCTGTCCCAGTAGCTCAAGACTTGCATAGCTTTATGGCTGAGCAGGAGGAGGCAGAGCTATGAAAATGAGACCCATCCCTTCTATAGGCGGCAAATGGAATCCCGAATTGTACGGGGACCAGGAAATTCCCATGCTCTTTCTAAGACATCTGTCAAATGGCATATGTGTAGTTTTGTCTAGTCTTTCCCTCACCCTACTCACCTGATGTTACTCACTGGATACCATGAACATTCCATCACAAACATACTAGGGCCCCTCCCCATGCACCCTGAGTTCCTCAGCCCGATCTCAGCTGATCCTGAATTAATCCACTGACAGCTTCCCTATCGCCACCCTCAATGCAAGTTAATTTATTTCCAAGGGATCCTTTCCCTGCCAGACCTTTGGGGAGGGAGACAGGATGAATGAGGCAAAACCATTATCCACCAAGAAGTGACAGCCCAGATGATGAGATAAATATGCAAACATTTTTATTATAAGAATATAATAAATAAAAGCTGAACAAGAATGTAAGCCCAGTTCAAAATTTGAAGGGACCTCAGGCAAGTCATTCAGGATACCAGGAGAAAGGTATATGTAGGAGAGATAAACCTAAGATCGTGCCTTGATAAACACCCAGTTCTTAATAATTGAGTAGGGTTTATTAGATGCTATCATGAATAATAATATTTACTGGTGTTTCCCCCATGACGGTGGCAAACACCTGTAATCCCACCTAACCGGAACCCGAGGTCGGAGGATCACAAGTTCCGTGCCAGCCTAAGTAACTTAGGGAGACCCTGTCTCAATTTAAAAAAAAAGATAAATAAAAAAGGCTGGGTGTTTAACTCTGCGCTCCCGGCTCAATCTCCAGTAAGGGTGGGTGTGAGGGGCTTGGTTTGAGTAGGGCGTAAAAACAGGAACACTCAAGGGGTTTTTCCTCAAGTGCACAGTTACCGTCCCGAAGTCATGACATGCCTAAGAGAACAGGGAGGTGGTAAGGTATTTGGGATTTGTTTTGAACCCTCCCGAGGATATTGCTCATTGGTCACTCCCTGGAAACCTTCGGCATTCTAGAGACTGCTAGGAGTATCTTTAGGAAATGACCCGAGAACAGTGCTGACGCGTTACTATGGAGACACTAGGGGGCGGAGAAAACAGCTGTGCACACCCTCAAAGCACAACCAGGACCTGATTAGGTCACCTGGCCTAAGGAGGAACCCTTTCCTACTCAGCTCCGCCCACAGCTGGGGGTGGGGGGGAAGGTGATGCTTTCCAATCATAGTTTCGGAAAGGAGGGAAAATGGGAAACCCTCCAATCACAACTTGCAATGAGATTGATGTGCTTTTCCACCAATCACTGCTGAGGCGCGACGAGGCTGTCGGGATGCGGGGCGAAGCCAACATGGAGCCCTCGGTGGGATGAGGGTGAAGTTGCTGTTGCCGGCTGCGCCTTTCTGCCCCAGCATGCTGGTGCACTTTTTTCGGGCCGGGATTCGGGGAAGCCCTGTCCCAGGCAGGTCTCTATTTTCCCACCGGCTTCAGACATTCTCGGCCGTCAGGTAAAAAGGACGAAGTTCCCCATAGCCCAGGCCATTGACCAGCCGGCAATGCACGGGGTCCGTCGGGAGATGGAGTCCTGAGCTCGCGCGGGGCTTGCTGGGAGCGGTATGCTAGCCAGGCCGGGGGTGGAATGTCATTCCTGGGCGTTGGCCTCAATTATTCATAGCGACGGTCAAAGTGACAGGGAGGCTCTTCGCTTCCGCTTCCACTAGTCAGTTTACCGGAGGCCTCAGGGTTGATAGCCACGCCCGGTCCGCGCTACTCCCCACCCCGGCCACACCACTCTGGGCTCCTTCTGCTCTATTGGAATCGATCTGGCGATTGGGACAAAAATTCTTAGGTATCAAGAGACGTTTATTATTAATAGTGCTCCTATGATTCAAAGTGAGCACATCAAAAGTGGTTCCTGAGCTGGATGTGGCGATGCATCCCTGTAACCCCAACTGTGGGAAGCTGAGGCAGGAGAATCCCAAGTTCAGTCCAATCCTGGGCATTTTAGCGATATAGCAAACCCTGTCTTTCGAACTTGGGCCCTTGTGCTTTCAAGGTAGGCATGGTACCGCAAGAACTAAATCCTCGGTGCAGCAAACTCTATCTAGAGGGAGTTTTGTGTTTGCTTTTTTTGGTATGAGGTTGTGAACTCAGCGTCTTTGATCCCTCGTCTTTTTTAATTTGTTTAAAACAGACCCTTCAAGTCGCTAAATTGCACAAGCCAAAATTTGCAATCCTCCAGTCTCAGCCTCCCACAGTACTGGGGTTACAGGTGTGCACCACCACGCCAGGCTGAGACCCTGAGAAAAGGAAAGCAAAGCAATGAGGGGGACGTAGCTCAGTGGGAAAGACTCGAGTTCAAATACCCAATAACAAAAAAGAGTGGTTCCTGGGCCTGGGAGTTAGCTCAGTGGTTCCGGCGCCTGTCTTGCAAGTGCAAGGGCCTGGGTTTGATTCCCTGGTAACCACATACCATACTGGGTGTGGAGACTCACGCCCAGCAGCAACCAGTACCACATACCACAGTGCCGGGCGTGGTGGCTCACGCCTGTAATCCCAGCACTCGGGAGGCAGAGGCAGGAGGATTGCTGTGATGTGAGTTTGAGACTGAGCTCAGGGCCAGCCTGAACCACAAAGCAAGACCCTGTCTCGAAAAACCTTTAAAAAAAAAAAAAAAGAGTGATTCCTGGAAGTAGATTTTCAGCAGGGAACAAGAATGAATCATAATTCATTCTTGGCAAAACACTACTGTTGTTGGTCCAGAGAGAGGAAAAGGTGAGAAACAAGGAATTGGAAACTACATCTTAAATGTGAGTGCTTTGTGAGATGGGACCAGTTCCCCTCTAATCCTTCAGGGAATAACCTGAGACCAAAACAGGACCGTGGCCGAGGTGGGTGACCCTTGGAAAGCTGTCTGATGGAGGGAGGGAGGGCAGGTCTGGGACAAGCCAGGGCTGCAAGTACTGGTGCTGGGAAGTAATCCATCAGTTCTTGGCAATCATCACACCCTTCTTAGAGTCTTAGTTCAGAGATGAGAGAAGCTGGAAAGTGGCCACGGTAAATTATTAAACGGTTTGAAAAATCTTTAAGAAAACATAAGAGAGGTGTTGACATTATTTGAATTAGAAAGAAACCCAAGAAAAGACATCACACCCAAATGTATGTGCATTCACTAGTCCATGCTTTTCATGGAACCAGGAGATGGCAAAATACCAGAATATATGTTTACAGACCCGGGAAAGTATTATTTTGTGAAACCTTTCCATTTTGTCGTATTGGAGTAGTGCACAGGATTGCAGCATAAAATATTGGCCATGGTAATTCTAAACTTTTGCAGAGTGTTACAGGAGTCAGGTTAGACTATTGAGGTCTTACTTGCCTTCAATAAACAAGTGTGCCCCCAGTCTTTAAAAACTAGAGATGAAGGGACATAAAATATAGCTCCCTGCCCTTTCGAGGAGATAATGTTTAATAAAACCAAACAATTATATAGGAAAGGAAGAGAGTGATACTCCCTATCTAAAACTTCAGACAGAAATAAAAGCCAAGCAGGTAAGGATGCCATCGTGTAGAGGTAGCAGAAAGCCTCTCTGAGAGCAAGGGAGGAGGAAACAGTCTGCAATGAGAAGGACTGGGAATAGAAAGACCATCACGGTGAAGAAGAAACCTCACACTGTACGCTTTTTTAAAAAGCCTTTCCCTGGGGGTGGGAAATTTAGCTCAGTGCTTCCAGTGCCTGCCTTACAAGTGCAAGGGCCCAGGTTCGATCCCCAGTAACCACATATAGCAATGCTGGGCATGGAGACTCGAGGCTGAGCTCAAGGCCGGTCTGAACTACAAAAGTGGCATCCTGTCTCAAAATAAAAAACCTCTCCCTGTCACTAGTCTCTTGAATCTTTGCACATCTGCCATGCCCTCTTTGTGAGCTCACATCTGTTCTAAACCTGCTTCTTCTAGCTTGGCTCATCCTGCTCCGACCCACTCCCTTCCTTGTAAATCTCATATCACACCACAGCCCCCAAATCAGCATGATCCCGAACAGCCCTCCTACTCACTCTCTTGACATCCAGGTACTTTTGTTTTTTTGTTGTTGTTGTTTTTGAGACAAGGTCTCTCTTTACAGTTTAGGCTGATCCTAAACTCACCCTAGAATTCAGCAATCCTCCTGCCTCTGCCTTCAGAATGTTGGGATTACAGGCATCCACCCAGCACTGTGGTGTGTGGTTCTGAGTGCTGGTGGGCGTGAGTCTCCACACCCAGTATTGTATGTGGTTACCGGGGATCAAACCTGGGTCCTTGTACTTGCAAGGCAGGCGCCCGAACCACTGAGTTAAATCACACCCAGCTTTGTTGTATGTTATTACTGGAAGATCAAACCAGGGCCTTTGTGCTTACAATGCAGGTGCTAGAACCCCTGAGCTAAATTCCCAGACCCATCCAGGTGCTTTTAGAGATCAGAATGACTTCCCCTCACCAGGCTGCATGCCGCCTCCTCTAGTATCCTGGTTAGGCCTTTCTGGACATGGTGGTATACACCTGTAATCCCAGCACTCAGGAGGCTGAGGCAGGAGGGTTGCTTCTAGTCGAAGGCCAGTCTGGGCTACATAGTGAGCTCAAGACCAGTTTGAGTTACATAATGACACCTTGTCTTTAAAAAAAAAAAAAAAAAAAGGCGGGGTGAAAAAAATGTCCAGAACAGTTGGATGTGCATTACCAGTTTATAGCTATAGCATTTGAAGGAAAAAGAAGAGTTGGCCTGTTCACGACAGCAAAGTTCTTTAGATTTTCTTTTTTTTTTGTTTCCTCTACCACCCAAAGGAGAGGGACCTGCGGCCTTCTGCCTCTACACTGGCACACACAGGTCCCTGGCGGCCCAGGAGAGGAGGCCCTTCCCTTACTCTGCCATGTTAGCCTTGGTCCTGTCAGGCAGAGCGGAGTACACCTGGATCCTGGACCCAGACAGCAGAGGCCCGTCTCATCCAACTTCGCCTCCCTGGGGGTCCAGGGAGGGAGCACAGGCAACAGGCCTGACTCAGTGCCGCTCTGGAGGTCCTGGCTGCCTCTCTTGGCACCTTAAGCAAATGCAGTAGCAGATTAGAGCAGAATCCTGCCGCCTTGGTCACTTGGAGCCTTCCTGAGGACTTCTGGGTCCCTGCCTGGCCAGGTCTCCAGCTCTGCCTCTGGGTCAGTGCCCTGAAGCTGAATCAGGCCTTGCTGGGAAGTGGTACTGAGTGGAAGACCTATCCCGGTACTCAGCCTTCACATTCCTCAGAAGTTTGCTTGTGTCCATTTGCCTTGGGAGCTGAAGTTGCTTCAGAACTAACTTTGTGATTGTGCAAGACGGTACGTCTTATGCTGTGGGAGGCTGAGGCAGGAAGATCACAAAGCCCAATCTGACAGTTTAGCCACAAGTTAGACCCTATCTCAAAATTTAAAATAAAGGGGTGGCTAGGGATTTAGCTCAGTGGTTCCAGCGCCTGTCTTCCAAGTACAAGGACCTGGGTTCATCCCCAGTAACCACATACCATACTGGGTGTGGAGACTCACGCCCAGCAGCAACCAGTACCACATACCACAGTGCCGGGCGTGGTGGCTCACGCCTGTAAGCCCAGCACTCGGGAGGCAGAGGCAGGAGGATTGCTGTGATGTGAGTTTGAGGCCGAGCTCAGGGCCAGCCTGAACTACAAAGCAAGACTGTCTCAAAAAAAAAAAAATTTTTTTTTAGTAAAGGGGTGAGGATGTAGCTCAGTGCCTAGGCCTTAGGTTCACTCCTCAGTATAAAAAAAAAAAAAAAAGTCAGATGTCTTAATTACTTCCCTGGTTACTGGGGCAGAATACCCAGTACCCACAAATTAAAGGAAAAGAGGGGGGGTTTTTTGTTTTTGTTTTTTTTGAGACAGTGTCTTACTTTTGTAGTTCAGGCTGGCCCTGAGCTCAGCCTTGAACTCACAGCAGTCCTCCTGCCTCTGTCTCCCAAGTGCTGGGATTAAAGGTGTGAACCACCACACCCAGCACTGTGGTATGTTTCCGATTGCTGGTGGGCATGAGTCTCCATGCTGGACATTATTGTAGGTGGTTACCAGGAATTGAATTTGGAACCTTGCAATTGCAAAGCAGGCGCGGGAACCACTGACCTAAATCCCTGGCCCAAGAAGAGGTTTTATTCTTTTTTCAGGCTGGCCTTAAACTCACCATGTAGCGCAGGCTGGCCTCAAATTTAAATCGATCTTCCTGCCTCAGCTTCCCAAATGTAGGGGTTAGATGTGCCCCACGCCACACTTGGCTAAGGAGTGTTGTATTTGGCTCACACTGATAATGCTGTCTCCAAGGCAGGAAGGTGGAAGTGTCTGGGTGGAAGGAAGCTGTCATGCCATCACATCCGGGAAGCAGAGTCAGGAAGATGCACCTTCCAGTCATACCCACAGTGACTGCTTCCGGACCAGACCCCACCTCCTAACAGCAAGTCAGCTCTAAACCCTTGTAATCCAATCATACTGTAAAGATCTCACCTGTGACCCCATGAGACTTCAGGGAACATCTAGCTATAAACTGTAACACCAGACATGGTGATGTAACACCCACAATCCCAGCACTCTGGAAGGCTTAGGCAAGAGATCAGTTTAGGCCAGGAGTTGGAGGGCAGCTTGGCAATATCGCAAGATCTCACCTCAAAAAATAAAAAAAAATAAGCCAGGCATGACACACACTTGTAATCCAGCACTTGGGAGGCTGAGGCAGGAAGATCACTGTGAATGAATTCAAAGCCAGCTGGGAGGCATAGTGACCTCAAGGCCAACCCAAACTATATAGAAAGACCTATCTTGAAAAGACCAGCTCCAAGGCAGGCAGGGCTAAGGGCTTGAAAGAAGAAATGCTTTGTTGGTCGCTCGAAGGACAGCCTGACCCCGCCTATTATCCGTTCTCTCCCTACAGGTCCCCAGATGGCTGCCTCAGCTCCTGCCTGCTCAGGGCTATGGCCCAGTTGCGGTCACAGCTCCGGGCCCACCTCCCACGAGCCCCACCAGCCACAGCTCCCACCCGGAGCCCCTCTGCCTGGTGCTGGGTTGGGGGAGCCCTGCTGGGATCCACGGTGCTGTACAAGTGTCCTCGCCTCTACCTGAGGGCCCTGTGTGAAGCACAGGAGGTCCCTCCTGCCCGCCCCATACCCCATGCCACACAGGCCCAGTTTAACTGGAAGCTCTTCTGGCAGTTCTTACGGCCCCACCTGCTGCTCCTGGGGGCCGCCATTGTGGTGAGGCTTTTCCTGCAGCTACATCCTCGGGACAGGGAGGGCAGCTGTGCAGGGAAGCAATAGGCTCTGGCCTGGAGTTCCAGGGCCAGAGACACGAGGACCTATACAGGGGTCAGGGCAGCCAGAAGCCTGGGCTTTAGGTATCGTTGGCAAGCACAGCCAACCTGTGACCTCTACTAAGCATGCTCACTTGTGGGAGGGTAAGAGTATGGCTGCCTTTCTCCTTGCACCTATAACCTGTCTTGCCCTTCTCCAGCTGGCCTTGGGTGCAGCCCTGGTGAATGTCCAGATTCCCCTGCTCCTGGGCCAGCTGGTCGAGGTTGTGGCCAAGTACACAAGGGACCACGTGGGGAGCTTCGTGTCCGAGTCTCGGAATCTCAGCACCCACCTGCTCATTCTCTATGGCGTCCAGGTACAGCAGGTCAGAAGTCCCGGGCACCAGGGAGCCTTCCCAAGCATCCCTGAGTGCTCTGGCCTCTCTCACAGGGGCTGCTGACCTTCGGGTACCTGGTGCTGCTGTCCCACATCGGCGAGCGTATGGCCGTGGACATGCGCAGGGCTCTCTTTGGCTCCCTGCTCCGGTACTGCCCACTGCAGGGGTGGGCAGGGTGACCTGAGGAACCGTCGAACCGTGCAGTGACGTCTGCCCTCCCTGTGTCCCACCATCAGACAAGACATCGCTTTCTTTGATGCTAAGAGGACAGGGCAGCTGGTGAGCCGCCTGACAACCGACGTGCAGGAGTTCAAGTCGTCCTTCAAGCTCGTCATCTCCCAGGTCAGTGTCCCCCCGGCCCCTTTCATGTGCTCTCACCTCACCGGGCAGGCCTGCCAGGCTCGGCCCCGCCCAAGGCCCAGACCCGGGGCTCCCTGCTGTCTGGGGAGGGTAAGTGGGGGGACATGGATGTCTGGTTCATGGAAGAGACGGGTCAGGACAGGCCACGTTTCCAGTGTGGGAAGCCTCCTGGGATGCAGACCAGACACCTGGCAGGAGCAGTCTTGCCGACTTCCCCGTCCCCTGGCCCAGAGTGACCACTGGCCAGTTCTGACACCCTTCCCTTACTCCCCATCCCCATGTGGCCACAGATTGCGGTGGATCCCAGCCCCTGGCAGCCCTGGGCGGCATCCCCAGGCACATCTCTTGGGTCTGATCTAAATCAGCAGAGCAAGCAAGCTGGTCCTAAGGGTCCCAATCTGTGACCAGTGACCGCTACTTGGCTTCCCTGAGGCAGGGCCTTGCCGTGTGCTAGCAGTAGCCAGCCTCCTCTCTTCCTTCCCCTGCCCAGGGCTTGCGCAGCTGCACCCAGGTGGCTGGCTGCCTGGTGTCCCTGTCCATGCTGTCCCCACGCCTCACGCTGCTGCTGATGGTCGCCACACCTGCCCTGATGGGAGTTGGCACCCTGATGGGCTCAGGTCTCCGGAAGTTGTCCCGCCTGTGTCAGGAGCAGGTACTGGAATAGCTAGCCACCCTCCCCTCACCTGTGTCCCCATCAGTGCCCCATCACCAAACCCAGCTTCCTGTTCCCCAAACTACGCAGGTTGCCAGAGCAACAGGTGTAGCAGATGAGGCCCTGGGCAATGTGCGGACAGTGCGCGCCTTTGCCATGGAGCAACGGGAAGAGGAGTAAGTCCCGGGAGGCTGGAGCCCCCCACGGCCACCCAGCCTGGCACGCCGCCCACTGCATCCTGAGCTCCTGCCCGGCCTCTCTCCCCAGACGCTATGGAGTGGAGCTAGAGCGGTGCCGCTCGAAGGCTGAGGAGCTGGGCAGGGGCATCGCCTTGTTCCAGGGCCTTTCAAACATCGCCTTCAACTGTGAGTGGACACCCAGATCCCCACCGGGAGGGGACAAGGGCTGCGCCAGCGAGGAACAAGAACAGCGAGGGCAGCACCACCTGCCCCCTTCCTCGGGTGCTGATTGGACACCTTGGTTTGTCAGGTGCCTGTGGGAGGGCAGTGGGCAGTGTCACCTGGTCTGAGGGCCTCTCGGAGGACGGGAGGTGAGACCTCCTCTGCAGATGCCCACTGGGGCTCTCACTAGTGCCGTCAGCTGGTGGCAGAGCAGGACCAGGCTGAGGACGCATGGCGTGGGCTCGTCCTCACCTCCTGTCCTTGCCCCACAGGCATGGTCCTTGGCACCCTGTTTGTCGGGGGCTCCCTGGTGGCTGGACAGCAGCTGACAGGGGGGGACCTCATGTCCTTCCTGGTGGCCTCCCAAACAGTGCAGAGGTGAGTGGGGGCTGTTCCAGATCATCCCTCTGGAGCCCTGCCTGGGTGGGACGAGGGGTCTGCATGCTCTGGGGGCTGCCCTAGGCCCCTTCACTGGCTTTGTACTCAACTTGGCGTCCTAGCTACTCACTTGCAGGTGTCCTGGACAAGCCTTTTGTTTGTTTTAGTTTTGTGAGACCAAATCTCACTAACGTAGCCCATGCTGACCTCGAACTCACAATCACCTTCCTGCCTCAGCCTCTCAAGGGCATGCAGCACTGCACCATTTAAAATTTTTAATACATTAAGTCCACATCAGGTTAACCTTGCCCTCTGGACAATTTTCAGCACACAGCTGGGTCATATCAAGCGGGTGGACAGTGCCACACAGCCGTCACCAACGCCGGGCTCCTGCAGATGTGAGCCGGCCTCCACCAAACACTGGCCCAATCCTCTGCGGCCCAGGCACTGCCTGTCCTCTCAGTCTCTGATTGCAGCTCTTGGCCCTGGGCCACACCGCGCAGCCACGCAGCATCTGTCCGTCCTTCCAGGGCCGGGAACCTCACCTAGGCTCTCCGCCGCTGAAGGCCAAGCCCCGCTCCTTGTATGTGAGGTGCTCTTTAAGGGCTGCCCTGTCCTCTGCCTGACCGTTTCCTGGGATAGGAAGTGGCCACCGCCCTGCCAGTCCCCCCCTGCTGCCGCTTCCCCCTTACCCTTCAGCACACTGAGCAAGGTGTAAATACACACTGGGAAAAATAACCCTTTAGTGGCTGACTATCACAGTGATTGGAGTGAACACAGAGTTACCAGCAGTCAGGTCAAATAAACATCGCCCTACATAGCTCCCACCCCAGGTCCCTCCCTCATCGGTACCTACTATCCCCCTGGAGGTGACAGTGATCCGGTAGTGCCCCTGCCCCTGTCCAGAGACCTGCCGCTGCTGTGTGTCTGTGGTATTTTGGGTGTTTTTTTTTTTTTTAGATAGTCTCACTGTATATCCCAGGCTGCCTTTGAACTCAGCAGTTCTCCTGCCTCAGCCTCCCAAGTGCTACGATGACAAGTGTGTGCCACCATGCTGGCTTGTGATATTTTACAGAATCCCACCGCCCAGATTTACTGTGGAACCCAGAGTGGGGGAAACAGACTCCCATTACCACCACAGGCAGAAGCTCCCCTGCAAGGCACCTCAGCCCCATCTCTGTAGCTGTACAAGCCCCCCCAGGGCCTGTTTCTGCCTGGACTGGAAGCCTCTTTTGTCCTAGGTGGCTCTGCCACCCCGCAGCCAAGGAACTGTCCCCAGGGTTAGGATCCTGAGACTCTGATGGCAGGAGAGGTGGCAGAGAGTTGTCCCCTCTGCTCCCCATGCACCCTAAGCTGGCACACCCAGGGCTGACCCAGTTTTCTGGTCAGCCACGCTTGCCCTGTCCATGCAGGGTGATGTTTCAGTCCCAAGGATCCCCAAGAAACCTGCTGGCCCCCTTAAAATGAGCCCTGGGCCTGCTTCCTGCGCCCCTTTCTGGCCTGAGGACAGACACGTCACCTCTCCACTGCACTGCTCAGCTGTTCAGCGGGATTGGATTCCAGCTGCAGCCACACACAGGTCCTGCTAGGCACCTCAGGGATCAGATCTTGTGTTCCAGGAGCTGCTGTTTCCTTCTGGTCAGAGTGTGTCACCAGGGGCACGCATGTCAGTCCAGGGGGACACGGACACACCAGAGCAGCCCCAACCTGTGGGCTCATCCCCATTGTTCTTTCTGGAGAGCCAGGCCAGGCCCCACGTGGGCGAGACAGCCCGCGTCCTGTGGTATCTCTGTTAGCAAGGTCATCCCTCAGCAGCAGTGAGTCATGCACTTCTTGGGTTTCAGTGGCAGCCCCTTTGCCAGGCCTTAATGGCTTCCAGAGCTCAGGGGAGCCATCAGCTCCTCCTGCAAAGATCACTCTGGGCCCCTCCCTGCCCTGTCTCCCTAATCTCCTCAGCAAGTGCCACTTGCTCCCTGCCAGCACCCCTTCCTGTGAGTCCTGGGAACCCCCCCACACACACATTGGAAGAAGTGAGTCCTGCAGCCCAGGAGTGGCTGGGGAGTCAGCCTTTCCCCTTCCCTGGGCAGACCGTTTACTCCTGTGTGCACACACGGTCACGGGTCGCTGGCCGGCCGGGACCATGAGTAAGCAGCCATGACTCATCTCCATAGCACACCAGCCCCGTCCCCAGCCCTGCCGGGGTAAAGGAGGTGACCCACTGTCTAGACAGATACGCACATGTCCACCTCCCACACTCGCACGCCTGCAGACCAGCCCACAGCACACTTTGGCCGGGGCTCAGTTTGGGTCTCCCCAGAGTTCTCCCCTGTGACCCTGTGCCTTGGTTTTCTTTCTCTAAAACAGACTTCACTTTTTTTTCTTTTGTTTCCCCTGAGGTGGAGTCTCAGGTCTCACCTCCCACTGGGGGTACGCTACCTCGATCTTTACCTGGAACATCTGTGTTGTCACTGGGGTGGAGGCAGAGAGTCCAGGTTGGCCAGGGTCTTCTCCCAGACCGGTGTCATCCCTCATGCTGAGCTGCCTTCACCTGCACAGGGGCGTTAGGGTGGCACGGGATGCCTTCCTATGCTCTCAGGCGTTCATCCCATGCCCACTGCCTCCTAGAATCCCTCCCATGTCCCCCAGACAGTTGTCACCTCACACAGCCCAGGAAGGGGCCGAGGCCCAGTGGACTTGTGTCACAAGGTCCCAGGCCTGGGGAGCTGTCTCCACTTGGCCACAAGTCCCTTGTTGCTTTGTGCCTCCCTGTGTCATTCCTTTCTGGCTGTTGTCACCACCTCTCCCGACCTCTCTCCCCCTTGCAGGTCCATGGCCAACCTCTCTGTCCTGTTTGGTCAGGTGAGTAGGGACGCCAAGGTGCGTGCTTGCGTCTGGGCTGGGCTCCAGCCCAGTATCAGGGTCCTGTGTCCTGCCCTGGGCACTGCCTGTGGCTGTGTGTGGAATTCTGGAGCCCCTCAAATCCGGCCTGACTGCAGATATGCCCCACCCTACCGCGTGCGGACTCTGGGTTCCCCCACAGGTGGTGCGGGGCCTCAGCGCGGGCGCCCGTGTCTTCGAGTACATGGCCCTGAGTCCCTGCATCCCACTGACAGGGGGCCACAGCCTCCCCAGGGAGCAGCTGCACGGGTCTGTCACTTTCCAGGACGTCAGCTTCAGGTCAGCACCACAGGGCAGGGCAGTACTGGAGGGGAATGGTGGGAGGTCCAGCCTCCATGAAGGGGAACGGGGTGCAGGGCCAGGAGGAGCCTGCTCTGACCTGAGCTCCTCTACCCCCAGCTACCCCTGCCGTCCTGGCTTCGAGGTGCTGAAGGACTTCACCCTGACGCTGCCCCCTGGCAAGATCGTGGCCCTTGTGGGCCAGTCTGGGGGAGGTAAGGGAGCCCCCGCCCTACCCCACTCCCCTCCGATTCCTCTGTAGCCACCACAGCAGGGCTGGGAGCAGTGAGCGCAGCTCGTAGGGTCCCCTTTCCTGGGACAGTCCATATGCTCTCTGCCTCATTCCTCCCCAAACCCTCCCATCCCAGGAAAGACCACGGTAGCTTCCTTGCTGGAGCGCTTCTACGACCCCACGGCCGGCATGGTGACACTGGATGGGCATGACCTGCGCACTCTTGACCCCTCCTGGCTCCGGGGCCAGGTCATCGGCTTCATCAGCCAGGTGTGGTCTGTGGCTGTCGTGGCCCAAGTGGCTGGCTCTGCCCTCCCTCCTCCCCTCAGCCTCTTTCCTGGCCTCCACTTCACCATTTCTTGGCTCCCTCTGGGGAGGCTCGCGCCACCCCCGTGCCTCTCGGGCATCTTCTGCTCCAGCCCTCCCATCTGTCCGTCCACAGCTGTGTGTCCCATCACCCCAGTGAGCAGCCAATCTCCCTGTGCACGCTGGGGAATAGAGCAGCACTCTTGGCACCCCACGGGGAGGAATTGCCTACACATAAGAAAAACAAGGCTTTTTGAGACAGGCTGGCCTTGAACTCACTGTGGAGCACAGGCTGGCCTCAAACTCATGTCAGTTCTCCTGCCTCACCCTCTTGAGTGCTGGTATGACAGGCGTAAGCCACCACACCTGTACTTGACTGACCTTTGACTTTGAACCTCAGACTCCCTAAGATCCCCTGGCAGAGCTCCAGCCAGAACAGTCTCCTAGCTGGGCTGGCGGTGCATGCCCACATCCCAGCACTCAGAAGGCTACAGCAGCATTGTTTCAAATTCCAGGCCTCCTGGGGCTACACAATGAATTCAGAGCCTGAGCTACATAGTGAGACCTTGTCTCAACAAAACCCCAAAAAAATCTCCTGATGCAGGTGGCACTCACAGGGGAGTCATAATGGTGTCTGTGGACTCCATCCCTGTGTCCACCCCCAGGAGCCAGTCCTGTTTGGAACGACCATCATGGAGAACATCCGCTTTGGGAAACTAGAAGCTTCTGATGAAGAGGTGTACGCAGCTGCACGGGAGGCCAACGCCCACGAGTTTATCTGCAGCTTCCCTGATGGCTATGACACCATCGTGGGTACGTCACGGGCATAGGCCCCGAGTGGTGTGGAACAAGGGACAGCATTCCTATGTGCGGTGAAGACTGAAGGAAGCAGGGTGGGAGGAAAGAGAGACCAGATCCACGGGAGGGGGCACAGGCGAGGCCCGGTGTGTGACTCGGGCACACACACCAGGTAGGCAGCAGATGTAGGTAGTGCCTCAGCGACAGGGAGGAGAGGAAGTGATGGAGTGAGATGCCGGAACGGACTAGTCACCGCTAGTCCCGGGCCCGGCTCTCAGAGGCGTGAGGGCTGGAGGACCAGGCGTCTGTTGTAACTTTTCCACTCTGGGCTCCCGTTTCTTTACCTTCTCTCGTTTTCTTGAAGGTGTCACACAGTGTCACATGGGCTTGTGAGGGGTGCACAGTGGTCCCTGGAGCACACGCTATAGCCTGCAGCTTGGGCATGTGTCCTGGGTGTTCCTGTC
Organism: Petromus typicus; assembly: GCA_004026965.1. Taxonomy (NCBI): domain Eukaryota; kingdom Metazoa; phylum Chordata; class Mammalia; order Rodentia; family Petromuridae; genus Petromus; species Petromus typicus. The sequence continues at coordinate 154,775 of PVIR01000324.1, forward strand.
ACAGTCTCTGTCCGTGTGACCATCTGTGCCTTGGCTGCCTTGCAGGACTGCCAGCAGCATCTCTCTCTCAGGACGGGAACATCAGGGTTCAGCCTTTTCCAGTCAGGTGGCACCAGCCTTCCAGGCTGTGGCCTGTTTCCTGCCAGAGGAGGTCCCTGTCTCTCTTGGGTGGCACTTTCCTTATCCCTCGGATCCCAGCACACTCAGCATTGGGGCTTCTTCGGGGTCTGCATCACTGACCTGTGACCCTGCAGCCATCTGTGGTTCTTTGCTAGCTAGTGTGGCCACTTAGGGCCCTCAAGCAGAGTGGGGGGACTCAAGGCCCTTCTGCCAGCCACCCCACATGCAGAGCTGAGGGTCACTTCAGGCTCCACCCTACCCTCTGCCTCCCAGGTGAACGGGGCACAACCCTGTCTGGTGGCCAGAAGCAGCGCCTGGCCATCGCCCGGGCACTCGTCAAACAGCCCACGGTGCTGATTCTGGACGAGGCCACCAGCGCCCTGGACGCAGAGTCTGAGCGAGTGGTACAGGAGGCCCTGGACCGGGCCAGCGCTGGCCGCACGGTGCTGGTCATCGCCCACCGGCTCAGCACTGTGCGTGCAGCCCACCGCATTGTCGTCATGGCCAATGGCCGGGTCTGCGAGGTCAGTCTGGGCCTTTTGGGACAGCAGGTAGCAATGGCTGCAGCCAGCAACAGGGCTGGGCATGCAGCTGAGCTCCATAGCATTTGGTCTGGCCTCGGCCCCTTAGACAAGTCTCACCTCTGCCCACGAGAGCCCAGCTCTACCCAAGGCTCACAAGAGCCAAGAGGAAGGTAGACAACCTGGGGGACAGGGCCAGCCCCCAGGGGCTGCACCAGAGACCTGAGGGACCAGCTAGGATTAGCTCCTGGGACAGCAGGGGTCTCAGGCACAGCAGCTACCGAGTGTTCCTCAGCAGTCCCCTGAGCTGGGGAGCTTACTAAGCCCAAGGCCCTTCTTTCCAAGGGCCCTCGAAAGGAACACTGGCCTACATGACAGTGAGCCTGATGGCTGGTGAGGGAGGCCACCTTCCCAGGATTGGGTGTGTCGGGGTGACCCTCAGGCTCTCTTCCCATTTGCAGGTGGGGACCCATGAAGAGCTCCTGAGGAAAGGGGGACTGTATGCTGAGCTCATCCGCAGACAGGCCCTGGACACCCCACTGCCATTGGTGCAACCTCCAGAGACCCCGAGAGACCCCCAGAACCGCTGGCACAGGATCTGAGAGTGACTCCAAGGTCTGGTCACTGCTAACTGCTGGCGCCAGGCCTGGGGGACGCGGAGGGGCTGAGTCCCTGGAGAGCCAGCCTGTTGGGGTGCTGCCACTGCTTCCCCCAACACACAATAAAGCTAGTCCTCGGCTGAGCTGGGAGGCAGGAGCTCTCCCATCATACCATTCTCGCTGCCCACTGCCTCCTTCCTACCTGCACACCAAAGTTGTTGGGGTGACGGGCCAAGGTGGCGCCTAGGCCCCTCTGCTCAGCTCTCTTTGCCCCGCCCTTGAAGTTGTCCAGGCCCTGCCTCAGGGGGCCCTTCCCCCAGCCAGCACCTCGCTTGCCTCACTCACCCAGCCTGGGGACTGACACCAGTGCACCTGGCCCCTGTCCCGCAGCCCCTTCCTCCACTGTCCCCATTACTCCAGTGTGGATTTCTCTTCCTACCACCTCCACAGTACTGGCACCTTCCAGGCCTGTGCCCGGGCAGGGCAAGATGTGGGACGAGTGGTCCATTCCCTACTTCACTGGGCACCACTGCCCTGCCCCTGTGCCTTCAGGCTTTGACTCAGTGAAACGGAAGCCATGAGGCTGCTCCACTGAAGGGGACCAGGTGTAGCCCAAGCCATGAGCCTGGGGCCCTGGCAGCATCTGCAGGGCCAGGGGCATGCGCAGGGTCCTCAGGCTGAGCTGGTGCTCAGGACAGCAATGAGGCCCTCATCCCCATGCGCTGCGGTCATGGCTAGATGCACAGGGATGGTGGCTTCTGTCCTTGACCCCATCCATGTCACCCCCCACTGACCAGCCTCCTCTGTCCGGCTGTGTCCAGATAATAGCACTGTTCGGAACCCCTCCCCAGGCCGGGAGGTGAGGTGCCCATGCTCACTTGCACAGCCTGCCACACATTCCTTTGGCAAAGGGGTTCTGTTTCCCGTGGGCGGGGGCAGTGGTGCAGACAGCAGGAGCTGCTGCTGGGAGGCCGTCCCAGAAGAGGCAGCAGCGGCCCCAGGCATGGTAGAGGTCGGGGTGCTACTGTGGGACACCCTGCCAGCCACAGCCCACCTGCCTCTAGGGTTGCGTCTGCTCCCCTTGGCCTTGCACTACCAGCTGTACAGTAGGGCTCAGCAGTCTGGCTGTGCTTCCAAAAAGCCTCTTCCAAGAGTTAGAGGAAGCCTAGCTTATTACCCCAGTGCTTGGGAGACTGAGGCAGAAGAGTCACAACAAGTCAAGGCCAGCCTGAACTGCATAATCAATTTTAAAAAGAAAAAAGTTAAAATATGTGAGCTGGGCCGGTCTCAAGAGGCTGAGGCAGGAGGTTTGTTGTGCATTCCAGACCAACCAAGGCTGCATAGTTCATGTGCAGCCTGAACTGCATAGCAAGAGTGCATCTCAAAAAAATGAAATCACATTGTGATAGACTCAGAAAATAGTCACATCTGTGGTACAATCCCCTGTATTCATTCCTCCGTAATGATATACCTGTCTGGGCTGTGGAGACCACCGCATCCCAACAGCCCAGCATGGCCTCACATAGCCTAAAGCCTGCTCAGAGGGGCTGTTGAGACAGCACAGTCACTTCATTAGGGGAACTTTGTCCCTACCACTCCCAGCTAGAAGCACCAGGATGAATCTGGTGGCCTCCAGTATATTTCAGATCAGACGAGAAGTAAACTTCCCTAATCAACAGAGCCAAGCCTGCCTCTCTCCTCAGTCGTGCAGGAAGTGCCACCTATTCCAGGTACATGCTGCAGGTGTGTGTTTAGGCCATGAAGAGCTGACAGTGAGGAGGGCCGGGCCCCACCAACCCTTGTGCGTCCCCGGGCCATCCCACTCAGCCTAGCACCACTGGACCAGCAGACAGCAACTACTCCCGGGGCAGCTGCTGTAGTGGTCCAAGCCCCATCCATCCCCTCTTCCACCCCGGTCAGATTGCAGCTGGCTCTGCCCTCTGGAGGCTGCTCAGCAGGTTCCAGGCATGAAATCCCTTTGCTTAGAAGCACCCTGCGCAGAAACGGAGGCACTTTCTCTGTGCCAGTGGGAGCACAAACTGACAGCCACTGTGGGGGGAATTTGGTGACCTGCATCAATCCACCGCAGTGGCCTCTTGGCTGGGCCATCTCATTCCTGGAAGTCTACGCCCATGAGCTAGTATTGCTAGCAAGTGTTTGTGTTTGGAAAGCCCCACCGGTCCTCTGCAGGAAGAGTGGTTAAATAAATCCTGGCTGGTCACACCACAGCACAGTGCAGCCATTTCTAAAGGGGTTTCCCAGGTGCTGAGTATCACCGGGTCTCGGATATGTTTAGTGAAAAGGAGAAGATACAAAGTCACAAGGCACTGTGACAGGTGGCAGGAGGGCACACAAGTTACCTGGGGGTTGGGCCAGCCTCGCCAGCAAGTGTGGGGAGGTGGGATCTGACTCCTTAGGGAAAGGGGACCCCCACAAGACAGGAGGTCCCTGGTGTGGGGCCTGAAGAAGGCCTTGCCCATCTAGTGGGGCCCGGGATGCTGAGGGCAGAGAGAAGAGAGCTCTGCTGATGCCGAACTTCTCACCGCTCTCCGGCCTGGTCAACAGCCAAGTCTTCTCCACAAGAAGGGATGATCGCAGGTGGGGATAGTAGGGAGTCAGAAAGCAGGGGAAGGGGCTGGGCCAAGGTCAGCAACGGACCCCCGGCCAGCCGTGCAGGGGCTGCAGCTGGGAAGCTGAGGCCTCAGAGATACCCAGCCCCACAGCACCCCAAGCCCCAACTTATTGCTAGACTCTCTTTGGACCCTCCCCAGGACCGCTGTGGTTTCCTCCTGGCGCCTCTGGTCTCTGACAGTAGCGGCCCGCCCCCCTCACTGCCCTAATGGCTCAGCCTGGGGCTCCAGGGACCTTCCCACCCCCAGACTGCTCTTCTGGCCCCTGGGCCAGCCCCCCTCACTGCTGAAACCCAATCCTCTGCAGCAGCTCCATTCAGCTCTGCTGCAGGCAGCCCCACAGCCCCTGCTTGCCGCCGCAGTACCTTACCTGGTCCCTGCTGCGGAGCCCAGCACCGGACCACTGCCTGTTTTGAGGGAAGGCTAAGCTGGAGCTGCAAGTCACTTCTCCTGTCTCACAGGCCAGTGGCTCACCGCTTCTACCTCAGCTCCTCTCCCACCCACTCCTCTGCTCACTTGTCTGCCCGGCCCCTGCCTGGCCATCTGAACCCTGCCTCGCTGCCCTTCCTGGTCCTCCAGCCAACCCGTGCCCCCTCCAAGCTGCAGGCCTCTTCTCCCCAGCTACAGCCATGAAGAGCCCCTCAGGGATGGAAGAGACTCGGAGAACCACCTCAGACATCCACGTGTTCGCCAGCAGCTGCACACTGCACGGGCTGGGCCATGTCTTCGGCCCCGGGGGCCTGACCCTGCGCCGCGGGCTGTGGGCCTCAGCCATACTCCTGTCGCTGGCAGCTTTCCTCTACCAAGTGGCAGAGCGGGTCCGCTACTATGGGGAGTTCCACCATGAGACAGTGCTGGACGAGCTCGAGAGTAACCGGCTCACCTTCCCCGCCGTCACCCTGTGCAACATCAATCCGCTGCGTCGCTCACGCCTCACGCCCAATGACCTGCACTGGGCCGGGCCCGCGCTGCTGGGCCTGGACCCTGCCGAGCACACTGCTTTCCTGCGCGCCCTGGGCCGGCCACCCGCACCGCCTGGCTTCATGCCCAGCCCCACCTTTGACATGGCACAGCTCTATGCCCGCGCTGGCCACTCGCTTGAGGACATGCTACTGGACTGCCGCTACCGCGGTGAGCCCTGTGGGCCTGAAAACTTCACTGTGGTGAGCTGGCTGCCCCACCCATCCTTCCTAGTGACCTGCCATCCCTGGGGCTCCCCAACAATCAGGAAGCCATCCCATGGTGCCTTGCTTCCGCCTCCCTGTACCCCAGCTGGCTGGCACAGTGCAGATCTTTCATGGGGCTCTTTGTGGGACCATCCTGGGCCTGAGGACCACTCTGTCTGCCAGGAAGGGACTCATTTTCCCTGCCTCTTTCATGTTCTGCTGGCTGGCTGCTTCCTTTCCTCTCAATCCCAGAAAAAATACTTGCCCCATAGGATGTGCCCTGGGCTTGGGGGTAGAGAGGCTGGAGTGGTAAGTGGGCACTAGAAAGGGCTCCTTGGCATAGTACACGGCTCAAGCATCAAAACATAGGCTTCCAAACTCAAAGGGAAGAGCCAAATGGAGCCAATGGGAGGAGAAGCCCTGGGCCCTGGTGCTTGTCTGGGGAAAGGCTGTCACTTCCTGTCTCCTGCCAGATATTCACGCGGATGGGGCAGTGCTACACATTCAACTCTGGTGCTGACGGGGCAGAGCCACTCACCACCTCCAGAGGCGGTGCCGGCAATGGGCTGGACATCCTGCTGGACGTGCAGCAGGAAGAGTATCTGCCAGTGTGGAAGCCCACGGGTAGGGGACACACCAGTGGGGTTGGGCTGCCTTCATGGAGGAATGCAGCTTCGAGTCCCATGTGAGACTCTGGATGCAGATAGTAAATGAAAGGCTAGGGAAGGAGAGGAAGGGAGGGGTGCCTGGGAGACACCCCTAAGCGTGTGTTTTCTGCAAGCGGCAGCAGCAGTGGCTCTTCTAGGCCCTGAGGAATGGGGGCTTGCAGGAAAAGTCTTCCCTGGGGGGCTCAGGCCTCACAGGCTCCTTCGTGCAGATGACACCCCGTTTGAGGCGGGAATCCGGGTGCAGATCCACAGCCAGGAAGAGCCTCCTGTCATCGACCAGCTGGGCTTTGGAGCAGCCCCAGGTTACCAGACTTTCGTGTCCTGCCAGAAGCAGCAAGTATCCTCAGCGTGTCTCCACATCTGCCCAGCCCTCGGCCCACAGTCCCTCCTTGTTCCCAGGCCCTCAGGCTGGCCTCAGGCTACAGCGACCTCTTGCATCGCATGGCATTGTCCCAGGTCCTCCTTAACCCTGTCCCACCACAGCTGAGCTTCTTACCACCGCCCTGGGGTGATTGCAGCTCCGCATCTATGGACCCTGACTTTGAGGAGCCCTCTGATCTTCTGGGTCCCCACAGCGCCAGTTCCAAATCCAGCCCTCCCTATAGTCTGATGGGGTGTCGTATGGCCTGCGAGGCCCGATATGTGGCTCGGAAGTGCGGATGTCGGATGATGCACATGCCGGGTAAGGAGCTGGGTTTGGGGTCCTGGGCTGGGGGCTCGTGGGGGTGCTCAGGACCTGCATCGGTCTCCTCGCTCTCCAGGCAGCGCGCCCGTGTGCAGCCCGCAGCAATACAAGGATTGCGCTGACCCGGCCCTGGGTAAGGGGCAAGCCTCCCCCTCCCCGCCCGGCCCAGTCCAACCCTTGACCCCAACCACACCAGGTTGGTGGCCCTAACCCTGGCATCTATGGCCCGCAGACGCTGTGGTGCGGAAGGAAACGTGCGCCTGTCCCAACCCGTGCGCTATCACGCGCTACGCCAAGGAGCTCTCCATGGTGCGGATTCCGAGCCGCGCGGCCGCCCGCTACTTGGCCCGGAAATTCAACCGCAGCGAGGCCTACATCGCGTGAGCCCCGGGGCAGGGACTCCTCCAGCGGGCTCCGGGACCCAGAGGAGGCCTGGCGAAAACTCAGACACGTTTTTCTGCAGAGAGAACGTGCTTGCCCTTGACATCTTCTTTGAGGCCCTCAACTATGAGACCGTGGACCAGAAAAAGGCTTACGAAATGTCGGAGCTGCTTGGTGTGTGCAGAGGGCCTGGAGTCGGGTGGGTGCGAGCCAGGCAGGGGGCTAAGTGGATGGGTACCCTGCCTCCACAGGCGACATTGGGGGCCAGATGGGGCTGTTCATTGGAGCCAGCCTGCTCACCATCCTAGAGATCCTGGACTTCCTGTGTGAGGTGGGCAAGGGCCCCGACTGGGGGAGGGAAGCAGTTGGTCTGCTAGGGCACTGGGAGGTGTGCCCTGACCACTCGCCCCTGATGCTGGTCCCCAGGTGTTCCGGGACAGGGTGCTGGGGTACTTCTGGAACCGAAGGCGCTCCCAAACGCACTCCAGCACTGATCTGGTAACAGCCCTGCTCCTGCCCCCAGCCAGCTCTAGCAAGATGACTAGGCCCCCACCCAGAACACCTCTGATCTCCCCTCTTCCTCCCGCAGCTTCAGGAAGGCCTGGGCGGTCACAGGACCCACGTTCCTCACCTCAGCCTGGGCCCCAGGTAACACAAAACAGCCCTGCAAAGTCCACTGAGGAGCGCAGGGCAGCAGTGACAGCACCCACTCCAGCCCGCGCTCTCTCCCCAGGCCTCCCACTCCACCCTGTGCTGTCACCAAGACGCTCTCCGCCTCCCACCGCACTTGCTACCTGGTCACAAGGCTCTAGACCTGCAGTCCAAGGGCTCAGGTGCCATACCTCCATATCCCAGACAGGCCCTGCCTGCACTCCTGCACTCTCTCTGCCCCAAATAAAGCTTGAACCCATCTGTCTCGTATTTCTCTTACAGGGCAGGGGCTGGCCAGGCCAGCGGGCCCACCTCAGTCCAGGAGCACCCAGCAGCCATCGTGAGCTAGATGTGCTTCACAAACACTGGGGCTGGGGCCAGGGAGCTTTCACAAGTCTGAGAGAAGATGGTAGTAAGAAGCTATCAGTCATTTGCACCTTAGTGTGAATGAGTTTATGGGCATCTCAGAGAGGACCCTGTCCCCAAGCCCAGAAGTCGGGGAGGAACATAGTGTAGTCATTATCAGGGCACAGCCGGAAGGGGGCTCCCAGCCTGAGCCCAGCAAGCAGGGGAGAAGGCAAGGGGCTCTTCCACTTCTAAGAACACAGACCAGCACCCTCCTTTGGACGGATGATCCCTCTTCTCACACCTGGGACCAGGCATGGCACATAGCTTGTCTCCATGGGAACAGTTTTTCTTTTTTGTGAGACAGGGTCTCACTGCGTAGCCCAGGCCGGTCTCAATCTCATCAGTCCTCCTGCCTCAGCCGCCAAATGCCATTGCTCCCGGCATTCCAGGGGAAGTTCTTTCATCCTCTACCTCCCTCCGAGAGTCAAAAGTTCCAGCTTGAGACAGGGTCAAAGGGAGCGCTTCCTTCCCTTCCTGCCAGGAAGACACCACAGGCCCTGGCCTGGGGCCTTTCCTTGTTTTTGTTGTGTCTCAACAACTGGAAAACTGGCAGAGGGCAGAAAGGGTGTCTCTGGGAAAACCAGATCTTTGGGTCACTCTTGCAGGTTTGGGGGAGGGGGAGACAGGAACAGCCACAAGGACAGGCCAGCCTTTGGCTCCCTATTCAGGTGGAGGGGCTCTGAGCCCTCCCATCTTTGCTCCCAGACGGGACAAATGCAGAAGCACAGGGGACAGGGCCGGTGCCGTTCCGACCCCAGCAGGGAAGATGGAGTCAACGGTCAAGGTCTCCAGCTCTTACAGTCTGGGACAGGGTATGGCCAGCTGGGTGTGCCTGAGCTGGAAGCAGGGTTGAGAGGATGCTAAGATGGAGCATGGCCCCCCAGGTCCCCTCACGGCCTCCCCACCACATCAGCAGACTGTAGGAAAGGAGCTAGTTTATGAAATTAAATTAAGTTCATGGAGGGGGTGAAAACCTCAGGCCAGGATGGCTCCACCCTGGCTGGGCCCAGCACAGCTGGGCTTTAGCAGCCTCCAACTCTCCTCCCCTGCCTTGGGCTTCAATGGCCAGGCTCCAGCCTGGCAGCCAGGGGACCTCGGGCCTAAGGAGGACAAAAGTCAGAGAAGTAGGGGTGCTGCAGGGCCTCCTCTGCTGAGACGCGCTGGACAGGATTACACTTCAAGAGGTTCTGGAGATGGAGAGGAAAGGTACCAGGCTCAGGCCCAGAGGGCTGCCACAGCCCTGCCCCACCAACCCTTGGACACATCCTGGTCACCTACCTGCAGCAAGTCCCTCCCTGTGGCATTGAGCTTGGGTACTACATTCACCAGGGATGTAGTGGCTGGGTACATCGGGTAGGGCTGTAGAGGGGCAGAGAGTTGGACCAGGAATATGTGGGTCAGAGCTACAGGCTGCTAACAGTTGGAAATATGGGGACCTCTAAGGAACCCTGAGCCCTCCCATCATCCCATGCCACACCTTATAGTCTGGTAGCTTGGTCATCGCAGGCCACTGCTCCTCAGTTGGTGTCCCTAGCAGTGTGTCCATAGGGTCAAGGTCACTCGTGGAAAGAAGGTCCGCAGCTGCAGGGGCAGGAGGAAAGGCTCTTCCCTCCCAGGGGTGGAGCTCCTCATGTCTGCTCCCCCATTCTCCCACTCCAGACCCCAGGCCATGACATGCACATTCCTATCGGCTCCCCTTTACGCCATGGCACTGGCAGGCATGTTCTAGACATTAACTAATACAACCCAAATTCCCCTCCTCCCTCTGGCTCCTGCATCCTTCTGCTTCACCTCTCACCTCCGGAGCTCCCTCCTTGCCTTCAGGCTGTACCTTTGTGAGGACAGCACGCACCTGCACAGGGACAGCAGGCGCGGCTCCCCTCAGCTCTGGAGAAGCCCTGCATCACCCTGCTGAGCCAGACCTCATCACTCTCACTCCTGTTTTCAGCTTCCTGCCCAGTCCCCTTCCGCAGGGAGGACAAGGGTGCTGGCCAAAGGGAAGTGGAAGGATATCGGAAGATCCTCTTCAGCTGGTCATCCACATCATTGCCAGGGAAAAGAGGCCGCCCAGCATTGGCCAGTTCTGGGAGGAAGCAAGAGGGCTAAGCCACAACACATGAAGGATCCCTCCCTTTGCGTACCCCTCCCCACCACGCACCTTCCCTCCCCGGCGTCTGAGTCCTGCTCCCTCTCCCCACAGGGAATCCCCAGACACTGTATGTCAACCTCAAAAAGCAAGAAAGGACCAAGAGCTTGTTACCTGCAAAGATGCAGCCGGCTGACCACATGTCGATGGACGTAGAATACAGCTTGGCACCAAAGAGGACATCCGGTGGACGGTACCACAGTGTGACCACCTGGAGAAGGCCCCACCCATAAGGACACTCACTTAGAGGGCTGGGGAAGAGTTCCAGGAAGCAGCTCAGACAGAAGGTGGGAAGAGCGCTGCAGGTCCTGGAAGCTCACTGGGGGCTCCCTCCTGAAGCCTAGATCCATCCCCAGCTCACCTCGGCAGAATAGCAGCGCACTGGTATCCCAAAGGCTCGTGCCAAGCCAAAGTCAGCCAACTTCAGCTCCCCATTCTGAGACGAGATGAGGGGGCCATGAGAAGGGGTGGGCTCCAGCTCCCCTCTCCCTGCCTACCCTACAGAGCTTCCCAACCCAACCCCAGCTTCTCCATTCTCCCTCCCTCTCCAGAGCACGTACCCTGTTTATAAGCAGATTCTGGGGCTTCAGGTCCCTGTGCAGCACATTGCGGCTGTGACAGAATCCCAGACCTTTCAGCAGCTGGAAGAGGAATGACTGGGAGGCGGGGTCAGACACACTGGGTGTGAGGCTGTGCCCTGCACACGGCCTGCTGCCTGCCTCCCCTTCTGCCATACTATGTGGCCCACTGGACTTGTAGCGCTGGGCCCATAGGTTGCTACCTGTTAACCTCCCAGGACCTTTAGAGGTACAACAGTAAATAAGCTGGCTGTGCTCCTCACCGTTAGCACCTTACAGTCTAATAGGGCTTCCTGCCCTCCCAGCCCATCTGACTGCCCTACCTGGCCACACCCAAGCATACATGACATAACGATCAACACAAACCCAGGACAACAATAGAGTATTATTTGGAATCTGGCTTTCCTGGAGCCTAGGCTAAGGCACTTGGTCTTCAGTCTAGACCAGTGCCAGGTACACAGCAAAGCACTCCCTGAGAACTTCTTGAACAAGCCAAATGTATCTTTGGGAGCTTTGTTTTCGCATCTCTCAAGTGCAAACACTGACATCTCAAAGCCTCACTGTGCAGCTGAAAGAAGACCCTGTGAAAATGGTACTGTCACCCCCTGGAGAGCAGCAACGGGGTTTGCTCATTCTCTGACCCCTCCAGACCCAAATTTGTGCTCAAGGAGCATTCGCACTGAATTCGAGTCCAACCCAGCCTCATGAGTCCTCAGGACAACTCTCTCCTAACCTTCACAATCTCGGGATCAAGGTCTCCATTGCAACTGTCAAAATACTTCTTCAGGTCCTAGAAAAGGACGGAATAGGAGAATGGGACAGAATTGAAGCTCAGTCTTAGCTCCAGTAGCCTCTCAAGACTACTCCCTTCCAAGCCTATCTTTTACCTGATCACAGAACTCAAAAACCAAAGTCAGCTTCTTGTCACTATGAAGGACGTCATGAAGCCTAGGGAGAAAGAAGGGCTCAGAAGCTGGTCTCTAATGTCCATCCCCAGTACCAGCCCAGCCCATGGCTGACCTCCACCCCTCCAGCACCCCACAGACAGACAGAGGGGGCAGACACACACACCTGACAATGTTCTTGTGTTTTAGCTCCTTGAGTAGGCAGATCTCTCGGAGAGCTGAACTGGGCACACCCTTGTGGGCAGGAGCCAGGAGGAACGCTCAGAACACCCCCAGCCCTCCCGTCCCCTCCCCCACCCCGCCCAATCCTACCTCATCGTCATCGTCCAGCCTCACCCGCTTCAGAGCCACAATCTCGTGGGTCTCCCGGTTTTTGGCCTTGAACACAGTTCCATAGGTGCCTAGGGAAAAGGAGGTCCGGGCTGAGGGAGAGGATGTCATATCCTCTGCTACCCTAGGAAATTCCTCCCAGGAGGGGGCAGCGTCTAAGCGCTCAAGGGAAGGGTTTCACCGGAAAGCTCGGCCTGGAATAGCTTTTATGCATGAGGATATGGCAGGTGGGGCGCCACAAAAAGGTGCCTGCAGGGGCTTAAGGATCCAGGTGGGAAGTGGAGCCTTCCGTCCAGGGGTAAGGAGAACTATGATAAAGGTGGTTTCCCGGGAGGATCTGGAAATAGTGGAGAGGGGTCTACAGGGAGAATGGGGGCCTGCATAAACCCCGAGGAGGGAGATCTGCAACAACCTAAGGCTGAGGGTGGCGGTGAGGCTAGCAAGTGGTACTAAGCCTAAGGTGGGCAATGCAGGAAGTGCCCGGTTGGGAGGTCACGTCTATAAGGAGCGCTGAGGTTGGGAATGGGAGTATGCGGGAAATGCTAACACGGGGAGAACTGGTGTCTGCATGGAGTGTTGGGCTCAGCGGCCAGGGCTTCTGCCAGTGCTGAGGTCGGAGCTGCAGGTACTGCTGACCGTAGGGAGCAGCAAGGAATACTACAGGATCTGCGGAAGGCCTTGCAGGAACATGTCGTGGTTCCATTACCTTCCCCAATCTTCTCCAGTTTCTCGTATTTCTGCATCGCTGCAGCCGCGGGAACCCCTGCGGGCCCTGGGTTCTAAGACTTCGGCCCAGGCGTTGCAGAGGAGGCGGCACCCCAGCCTCCGGGTCCGCCTACCCTCCCTGCTGTGCACAGGATTCTGGGTCTTGTAGTCCTGAACCGACCGGGTTTCCCAGGAACGCCCGGGGCGGAGGGGGAGAGGACTACAACACCCAGCAGGTCACACGCTGACACTCTGCTGCGCTCTACTCCCAGGACCCGGGCTCCAACACGGAGACCAATCCTGGACTTCAAATCCCAGAAAGCATCGCATATCCGCTTTCTGGGCGTCCCGCCTTGGTGCTGAGGCTCCCAGTATGCCCCGCTCTGTACCTACTGCCGTCTTGCAAAGCGAACTACATGTTCCAGTATGCAGCGGGGATAGGTGGGGCGCTCTGTTTGGAGCTTGGGGTTTGGTGTCCTAGATCCCGGGCCCTGGTGGCCTGACTCTGACCTGGTTGGTGATACTGAGTTTCTAAAGATCTGAAAGTCTCGGCCTGGGTTTCCGCCTCTCCTCAGGCCATATAGTGACCCCTAGATTGGTTGGGAAATGGCTTTTGTTTTATGTCTTTTATTGCTAAGGATGACTTCACGGGGATCATTTGATTACAGGTCTAGGTATCGAGGCAGCTGTGCCCGATCTAGGGGTGGATTTGAGTGGAGGGACACACATGCCAGGTATCTCTGTCTGCTGGCCCCAGCTTGCCATCTTGGAGCCCACCGGACTCCAGCTGTTCCCTTTTGACATGCCGAGGAAAGGTGGTTGGAACTTCGAGCCCCTCAGATCCGTCTCCAGAGCAAGGCCTAGTGGAGTCAGCCAGGGTGTGGCAGGCACACAAGGGCTGTCAGCTTGGTTACCCCATCAACAGACAAGACCACAGACAGATGCTATACTTGCAGCAGCCTTTACCTCACCCCTCCATGGAGTTGATTATAGATTTCCTTGCCCTGCTCTCTAATTGTCTCATGATTGCATTCTTGAGGGCTGTGAACTGGGCAAAAACAGCCCCAAACAGCACAGTTCAGTGCGGGAACCAGAGTTGGTACTAACCAGGTGTTAGCTCATTTCTATCTGAGTGCTTTTCCATAAACAATTATTGGCATTTATCCACGTTGCAGACTAAAAAGGCAAAAAGTGGACTTCCTTATCTGAAAGAATTTATAACCTGTTTAGGAAAACAAGATTATACACAAAGGTCTTTAAAAGATAAGTGGCAGCTATGAACAGGGTGGAGATGAGGGCGGGGATTCCCCTACAAGCTGGCCTGTCTGGGTCAGCTCAGGGTAATGGGCAACCCGGGCTATCAGCCCCTGCCAGGCTGCCACACCGTTCCTCAAGCAAATACGGGGGTTTTCTTGGGGTCTTCGTGGCCTCTTGGGGAGGGACAGCTGCAAGAGATTCAGATTCCTGATGCGTTTATAGTTCAACTTCCTCTGCCCCTCATTTCCTGGCCATCCGTGGGCACTCCGGGTCCCCAGCATGAAGCTACTTGCTTTCCGCCCAGAGGAGCCATAATAGAGCCAAGAGACGGCGTCCCCGGGGCGCCAGAGTCCCGAGCCGGGAGGCTGGGATGGCGGCTTCCCAAGGCCTGACTAAGAGACCGTAAAGGTAGTCCTCTGCGCCGGAATCCGGGTGCCCGGCCGCGCTGTCTGGAGGCGCGCCCCCGCCCGGGGTCTCTGGCCCTGCTCTCCGCCTCTCCGCTCGAGCGCCGGGGCCGCGCACGGCGCGCTAGGAGGGCGCGCACGCAGGGGGCTGGCCTGCCCGCGGCGCGGGGGAAAGTTGAGTTGGGAGAAGTTGGGAGTGGCGGGGGCGCGCCCCGGGGTGGGCACGGGGAAGTTGTCGGGAGCGCGCGAGGGCACCGGAGGACTGGGGGAGCCCCCGAGACCCCCGGGGCCTGAAATCCAGAGCAAGCGGGTGAGCAGAGAGGTGGTGGCGGGGGAGGGCCAGGGCCGCGGAGGGAGGAAGGGAGGGGAGAGGGGGAACTCGGGACTCGAGCGGGAGGGAGTGGAAGCGGAGGAAAGGGCGGAGACTGGAGCTCGGGGGAACGAGGTTTTGGGGAAAAAGATGGGGAGGCGCTCCGAGTTCTGGGGGCAAGGATTCCAGGGTCCAATGCTCAGCGTTGCCTAAAGCAGGGGTGCAGCGCCCCCGGCCACTAGGAGGGAGTAGTGTCCGGGAGGCGCCGCCGCTGGCTCTCCCACTACTTCTGGGCCGGCTCTAGGCGACCCCGCTCTCCTGCAGGGTCTCCCAGTGGGGTCCAGAAACCCAGCTGGGGGGTTTCCCGGGGTCTCCGCCCCCCCATCTCGAGATAGGGAGGCGGGGTCAGGAAAGGGGTGGCAGGTCAGTTCAGGACAAGGGGTCAGGCCGAAGAAGGAGCTGGAGTGTGGGGATGGAAAAGCTGACCTGGGAAGTTAGACCTGACTCCTGAAGGCACGCACTGACTGGATCAGCAGCTCTGTGCTGGATGTGGGAGCACCGCTGCCTGCAATCCAGGATCCACTTTATCCTTCCTCTTGCCCCCCGCTTGCCCTCCAGAGAAGAGCTGTGGAATGTACGAATTCACTCGGGGAGTGGTTAATGCCCAAGTGGGGTCTGAGGTGCTAATCCCTTGGGCAGAGGGAGAGATGCTAATCCTTCGGGCTGGTCGGGGCTGGTCCCGGAATGTGCCCCCATCCGGATTATGGGCACTGATGTTCTGGACAGAAGCTGCTTTGTGTTCTGGGACAACGGGGGAGGGGGAGGAGGAGGGGGGTAAGGGCTGATGAAGGAGGGGCTGTGGAAGGGCACAGGGGGCAGGGCCCGGAGGTGGGAGTGAGGTCTTGCAGATGCTGCAGGCAGATGCCCGGCAGTCCTCCCAGTCCCTGTCCCCTCCCTGGACACCTCTCCCCCACACTGGCAGGCCCTGACTTCTGGCCTGTTGGGGGGAAGGTGGAGAGACAAGTCAGCTGAGTTGACTTGTTGCCAGGAATGTGTCGCCAGGCTCCCCACCCCGGGCAGACCCCCCACACACACCTTTCTTCTGGGACCCTGCACTGACGGGTCTTACCCCCAGGTAGCTCGCAGTTGGGCAATCCTGACTCCCCAACTCATTGGGGGCGCTTCCTCTTATTACTTTGCCAGTGGCTTGGGTGCTGCCCCACTGGGAATGGGCACCTTCGCTTGCACTGGCGAGACCCTTCCCTATGGCTGCTCCAGCCCCCAACCCCAACACAATGTCCCTTCCCCCTCCCCAGCTCCCCAACAGTCACAGTCAGGAGGTCCACGGCCCTGCCACTCAGATTTTCCTGGCCCCAGAGTAGGGACTGGAGGAATGGGGACTGCCCCTCAAGGAGCAGAACCTCGGGTTTCTGTGTCCACCCCTCCCAGCCATCACGTGCCCCTCCCCCATTATAAAGCTTTGCCCAGCCTGTGCCCACTGCCTGCCCCTTTCTCCCTCCTGCTGCTAGGCAGAGCTGAGCCTCTGCCCTTCACCCCAGGAGCCTACTTCTCTGGGCCTGTGGGCACAGACAGGGGAGGGGGTGCTGTCCCCACTAGCAGGCCCCCTGCTTGCTGTCTTGGGCTCTGTCCAGATTTTTTCTTTCTCTGCCCCCTCCTCCACAGCCCTCTGCCCCACGGGGTGTCTCACTGTACGCCACTGCCCACTCTGATCTCAGGCCCACCTCCTGGTCACCGCGGGCAGGGTTCCTGTTTCTGTCTAGCCCTTCACTCCCCTTTTCGCTCTATTCTTTATCGCTCCCTCCCGCCTCTGTTGCTCTCTGCAGGCTGGGCCTTGACATCTTCCTCCCCCGTTTCTGCAGCCTCTCCCCCTTCCATTCCTTCCTTGCTCGGTCTCTGGGCCCTCTGTGGCCCATGCACCTCTGTTCTCTCCTCTGTGTGTGGCTTCCTTCTCTTTTTCTCCTACAAATAACTCTCCTCTGCTGTTGCCGCCCCTGAGGGCTGCTCTAAAGCCTTTCCTAGCCTAGGACAATCTGGGTGGCAGGCAGCAGTGGGCTCCTCTCCTCTCTGGCCTGCTCTGCTCTCGAATGGTGACTGGTCCTGTGCCCTGCCCAGGTTATGCCTCCACCTTGTTGCTCTGAAAGTCGCAGCGACAGCGAAAAGGGCTAGGATTTGGCCATGAGCAGCGCCCCCCGGCGCCCCGCGTCGGGCGCGGACTCTTTCCACACGGTGAGTACCAGCTGCCACAGACCACACAGGTGCTCAGGCTTGGGTCCTGCCAGCCAATGTTCGAGAATGGGGAGCGTGGCAGTAGCTCAGGAAAGGACCCTGGGGTGGGTTCCTGAAGGTCCTCACCTGGACCCTGAGCTTGCACCAGTGTTTGTTGGGAGATGCCAGAATGGGGGCAGCTGGCAGTTTTGGAACTCAGGTGGTGAGCCACAGTTGGACAGAACTTGAAGGACCTTGGGTCACAGACCTGGTGACCCGGCCTTAGGAAGGGTTGCGCACCCAGCTGTTGGAGCAGAGCCTCTGGCCGTGGCTGGCCCCGCCCTTGGCCCCGCCCCTTGCCCCACGTGTCGCTCAGGTCCCTCCCTCTCCATCCCCCATGTGGCCACCGCCCCATACTACTCCCTCCTGATTTTCCTAAGAAGTCTAATGATTAACCCCAGGGCCACAGTCTGCCCCGGCATTGGTCCCTGTGGCCCCCGGGGGACACGTGACTGGGAAGGGAACGGACAGGTGCCTCCTCTGCCTCCTCCCTCCTTCCCCGGGTTACCCCGCCGGCCATGGACTTCCTCCTGCAGCCTCAGGTGCGGGGGCATGCGGCGCCCACTCCTCCTCCTCTTCCCATGTGTCCTCTGATGGGGGAGCCTAGCGCCACCCAGCCCGCTGGGCCGGGCCGGGCCGGGCCCTCCTCTCCATGCACTTTGCATCTTCATCCTCCGTCTCTGCCACCCCTTGCTGATCCCTTCTACTGACCCCCCTCCCCAAGACCTGCCCTCCATCCCTGCTCTTCCTGGCTCTCAGGGCTGGTACTGCCATGGGGGCTTCATACCCCGCCCTTGGAGGTCCAGATGCCCTTCATGTCCCGGAGCTCTTGAGCAAATATTTGGCGGTGCCTGGAGCTGAGACCGGTGGGGGTGTACCAAGGCTGCCCAGGCAGGCTCTGCCGCTTAGCTGAGCCGAGGTCGGGCAGGCGCTGCAGTCTTTGCCCAGCACTGCCGGCTAGTGCTGCCTGCTGCCGCCAAGCTCGCTCCTGCAGGATGACTCAGGTGGGGGGCGTGGGGGTGGGGCAAGGGGCGGGGCTAGCGGCCAAGGGGCTGGATGGGGGTGCTTGCTGTGGAGTGGGGATCCCCTGACCCCAGGAAGTGCATAAGCTCCTATCTACGCAGGACAGGGTGGGTTTGACTGACCTATACCAAGAGTTAGCTGCGACTCCTCCAAAACTTACTTTGGGGGCTCAGCAGTTGTCCTGCAGCCGAAGGAGTTGTGGACTGTCTGCTTGGAGAACTGCCTGGTTGACACCCCCTTTCTCCAGGATTTGCACTGGGACTTCTAGGGTGGCCCCTGCTGCCTGCCCTTGAACTGATGGGCAGGCTGTTGTGTTGGGGTCCACACACTGGGAACCCAGGACACCCGGTACTGGTATTGGCAAGGACAACTGCTGGGAGGGGATTGGATTCCTGCATTTGAGGGGACAGGTGGCTAAGGGGGCTGGGTCCCACCATTGGAGAGGACTGAGTTTCTGGGACTGGAGGACAGAGCTGTTACGGGTACCGGATCTCTGGCACTGGGTGGGCAGAGCATCGTGGTGCACCCCCGGTGAGCCGTGTGTGTTTTCCACCCCTGTCCCCCACAGCCAGAGCCAGAGAGTGTGGGCCCTGGGACACCTGGCTTCCCCGAGCAGGAGGAAGACGACCTTCACCGTACCCTGGGTGTAGAGCGGTTCGAGGAGATCCTCCAGGAGGCCGGGTCCCGCGGAGGGGAGGAGCCGGGTCGCAGCTATGGGGAGGAAGACTTTGAGTGTGAGGGGCCAGCTGGGGAAGGGAGGCTGAGGGATCAGGCTTGCCTGCCCAGCACCCAGAAGGCAGGGCCCCAGTGGGAGGGGTGATGTGTCTGCTGCAGCCAAGCCCATCTTCCCCACAGACCACCGCCAGTCCTCACACCACATCCACCACCCACTCTCTACTCATCTGCCCCCTGACGCCCGTCGCCGCAAGACCCCCCAAGGCCCAGGGCGGAAGCCTCGAAGGCGCCCTGGAGCCACGGCCACCGGGGAAACCCCCACCATTGAAGAGGGAGAGGAAGATGAGGAAGACACTAGTGAGGCTGAGGGGGCCCGGGTGCTCTCACAGCCGTCCCCTACCTCCACACTGTCTTCAGTGCAGGTGAGTAGCGGTAGGAGATGTCCCCAGGGCCCCTGCCTGCCCTTACCTGCCCATACGGGTCCCTGTTGCAGTTCTTTCTCCAGGAGGATGAAAGCGCAGACCGGAAAGCAGAGAGGACCAGTCCATCTCCCCCGGAACAGCCATCCCAGCAGGAGGCAGCGCCACGGGCTGCTAAAAGGGCCCAGACTGGGTGAGTACACCCTCTTCACAGGGTCCCCAAGCAAGTTCTCCTGTGCTGAGGTGGTGAGGGCAGAGGACAGAAAGCAGGAGTCTTAGAGTCAGAGTTGCCAGATTGGGGTTCGAATCCCAGGTCTGTGTTCCCCTAGCTGCCTGAGCAGTAACAAGGTCCCTGAGTGCTGGCATCTATATTGTCCTCTGTCTTGCTGTCCTCTGTCTTCTTGTCCCCTCATCCAGGCTCTGGCTTGGAGCCTGAACTGTTTACCTACTGACATCTACTGGAGCCCCAGGAGACAGACCACTGTCATTCATGGGGAGATGAGGTGTCCCCAGTTGAAAACCAAATCACTAGAAATGATGCCAGGATGTTGTCCTTTGCACTCAGTAGTCTGGGTTGGGCACAGCATCAGTACGAATGGGTAGGACCGGGGATTTAGTTCAGTGGTTCCGACGCCTGTCTTGCAAGCGCAAGGGCCAGGTTCGATCCCCAATAACCACATACCATGCTGGGCGTGGAGACTCACGCCCAGCAGCAACCAGTACCACATACCACAGTGCCGGGCGTGGTGGCTCACGCCTGTAATCCCAGCACTCGGGACACAGAGGCAGGAGGATTGCTGTAATGTGGGTCTGAGGCTGAACTCAAGGCCAGCCTGAACTACAAAACTGAGACGCTGTCTCAAAAAATAAAAAAAAAAACCTTAAGTACCAACGGGTAATGGGAGTTTGGAGACACTAGCCAGGGAAGGGTTCCTGGAGGAAATGACTTTGACAGAGGCCTCAAGGTCAGGACTATCACAGACCTATTGTTTTCTGGGTACCAGGCAGTGTGAAGGCTGTAGGAAGTGAAGGACATAGTGCCCCCTCCGGGTAGTACTCAGGCTCAGTGGAGCCTTGGGGAAAGCCAGGCTTGGGGGACAGGAAGAGGGGAGCAGGCAGGGATGTGGTAGAGCCAGGGCACTAGGAGTGGAGTGGGCCTGCAAGTTCTGGCAGCACTGGGCTCTTGATCCTGGGGGAGATATGGGCTTGGGCTGTGGACTTGTCCTTGTGAGGAGAGAGGACGATCTGGCAGAGGCTCTGGTGTTGGTGGCATACTTGGGAGCTGACTGCATTTCAGAGCCCATTTGCAGATAGAGAAACGACAACCCTGTGAGCTTCCTATATCCTAAGGCCTGGGCGGTGGGGTGGGGGGGGACCCGGAGGGCTGAGGGGCAAAGGAAGGCATCGTCACCTACACCTGTTATAAGCCACGCCCATCACTGGCACTTTCCCGGAATGTCACTCTTCCCCAGCACCCATTCTGCTGGGGTGTTTATATGCAGCCAGGAGGGAGTGGCGTCCACACAGTCCCCTTCCCAGGCGCTTGTGCATGGTGGAGGAGACCACCTCATGACTGGTCTATCTGCAGAGCTGTGGTGGAGGAAGCCATCCTCGTGGCTGGTGGCACGGCTGGGGGTGACGACAGCGGTGCCTCGGCGCGCCCCCTATCCAAGGCCCAACCTGGGTATCGAAGCTACAATCTTCAGGAGAGAAGGCGAATTGGGAGCATGACGGGGGTGGAGCAGGCACTGCTGCCTCGGGTTCCCACCGATGAGAGTGAGGCGCAGACGCTGGCCACGGCTGACCTGGATCTCATGAAGAGTGAGTAGCGGCCCAGGCCAGGCCTGGTGCTGGTGGGGAAGAAGTCAGAGAGCAAGCCTGACCTCAGCCCCATCCGTGCCCTAGGTCACCGGTTTGAGGATGTTCCCGGGGTGCGGCGGCACTTGGTGCGGAAGAATGCCAAAGGGACCTCTCAGAGCGCCAAGGAAGGGCGAGAGCCTGGCCCCACGCCTCGGGCCCGACCCCGGGCCCCCCATAAGCCCCATGAGGTACCATTCTCTACTTCCTGCTCTTCTGGCCCCTCTGCCCCTTCACAGAGCAGTAGTGATTTCCAGCCGGCAGTGCCCCCTGTGCACTGCACAGACTGCAGTGGAGACTGATGCAGGCATCGTGGATTTATGGTTGTGATTTTAATTCCCACCGGACACCTGGCTGATATGTGGGTCAAGGACATTGGCTAGGAGATGATAGGAAGGTGAGAAAGAGAAGCTTTATTCTGCTTTGAAGAAACAGTGCTTTGGGATGGAGGGGACTCTAAGTAGTGCTTCACTTTTTTTTTCCTTTTCTTTTTTGGGTTTGTTTGGTCAGTGTTGTGCTTTTTGAGGCAGGACATCAGTCTGTAGTCCAGGCTGGCCTTGAGCTAACTGTGTATTCCACGCTGGCCTTGAACTTGCTGAGACCCTCCTGCCTCTGCTTCCCCAGTACCGGGATCACAGTTGTGCCATGTCATACCATACATGCCATCACATACCATGTCTGAAATGTGTACTTTATTTGCAAAACCCAATCACCTCTGTATCACTTAATCCTCCAACAACCTGTGAAGGTGACAGCCATAAACGATGAAGTGTGACTTGGCCAAGGTCACATTTCTTTGTAACACTGTCTGTCTTAGGCTACAGGGCCCTGGTCCTGGACTCTGAGTATATTTTTAAACATTTTTATTGAGGTCTAATAGCCCTACAGTAAACTGTACTTGTATTACATCTGGCACAAGGCCTTGGGCCTCGGCATCTGGACAGCCAGTGGCTGAGATGGTTCCCACCCTTGGTGAGTTGCTTCCCGCCCTGCTCCACCCTAGCAGTGCTCCAGAGGTGACCCAGTCTGCTCTGCAGGTTGACTGCTAGTCCTGAATGTGTGCAAAGGGAATTATAGTGAACTCGCTGTTGCTGTTTTTAGTCTGCCTGTCTGTCTGTTTGCCAAGACAGATCTTACCATGTAATTCAGGCTGGTTTTGAACTCACTCTGCAGCCCAGACTGGCCTTAATTTGCAGCAGCCCTCCTGCCTCAGCCCCCTAAGTGCTGAGATTACAGGCATGCACTAGCACTAGTATGCACTAGCATGTCTGGGTGATATTTAGTTATTGACTGATTTGGTACAGGGGATCAAACTCAGGACCTTGCACTTAACAGGCAGGGACTGTGCCACTGAGCTAAATCCCAAGCCCCTGATTTTTTATTTTGAGACAAGGTCTTTCTAATCATTAAGTTGCCCAGGCCGAGCTTGACCTTGTAATTCTGCCTCAGCTCACTACAGTGCTGGGATCACAGGTATGTGCCACCGTCTGACTTTACAGCCTCTTTCTTTAGCCCTTGTATCAGCCCCTGGAGATAGGTATCATTGTTACCATCCTAGTCTCAGATCGGTCACTCACTTGTTCTAGGTTCCTGGGCCCCTGCACCTTGCTGTGCCCAGGGGGACATCATCCCTCTGTGTCATCCGCTGTGCCCTCCTGATAATACTTGTCCCTGGCTGGATCCAAGTCCACCTTTGGCTTGTACCCTGTAGCCCCTTATCATTTTGCCCCAAGGTGTTTGTGGAGCTGAACGAATTGCTGCTGGATAAAAACCAGGAGCCACAGTGGCGGGAGACGGCTCGCTGGATCAAATTCGAAGAGGATGTGGAGGAGGAGACGGAACGCTGGGGGAAGCCCCACGTGGCATCACTGTCCTTCCGAAGCCTCTTGGAGCTCCGTCGGACCCTAGCTCATGGTACCCTGTCCCCCAAATCCCTGCGAAACTTTCTGCTCCAGGCCTGATTGCTAAAGGTGAAGTCGGACCATCTTCATGGAAAGCTTCCTGGAATTCCTAGTGTGCTTCCTTTGTACTTTAGGGAATTTGGGGAATATGAGTTAACTTGTACATCTGCACAAAGGGCCAAAAACCACCATCCCTGCAGGGCATGGAGGCCCCGGCTGCTTGTTTCTGCCTTGCTGTTGTCAAGGAGGAAATCTTTCCTAGGTGTCCAAGATTTCTGGTTTCTAAGCAGCTGGGGACTGAAAAATCCTGCTAGAATTGTTTCTAAACTAAGAGCTAAGAGACTTTGCTTTGTGTAAAGTATATGCGTTTTATCATTAGACTTGGTGATCTGCTTTGGCTACTCAGGAGTCTTGAGTTCTGTTTATTCTTTAGTTCTTTTGTTTCTGAAAGTTGACCTTGCCAGATAAATACCCTGATAGATTTGAAAGGACTTTTTTTAATTATTATTTTTGTAGTACTGGGGGGTTGAAACCAGGGCCTTCATACTCAGACACATTCCTGGCCCTTTTTGGGAGTATTATAAGATAGGGTCTCATTAAATTGCAAAGTTTCAAAAAATAAATAAATAACTTGGGAAGTTTCCCAGGCTGGTCTTCCTGCCCCAGCCTCCTGCAGTCCTGGGATTCTAGGCATGAGCCATCATGCCTGGTTTGGGAAGACTTTCTAAATGAAGTTATGATGTTAGTCTGAAAGCACCCAGGAAGCCCCCTTTGGACTTGGAGAAGCAACAGGAAGTCAAGAAGCCTGTGATGGAAGGGGTCTCTGGTTGCTCAAGGGCTGCTGGCAGACAGGGCCATAGCCACAAAGCAGCTGGATTGTGTTCTAGGGTTGAGGCTGAACCAAAAAGGAGTGCTGGCCCACTAAGAGGGAGACCTTCTACAGCAAAAGGGGCTTTACCCAGAATGGGCAGCCAGGGCATCCCAGTTGCTCCCACAAGTGGGGTCTGAATTTTGAAGATCTCACTGCATTTCTGGGCTGGGGAGAAATAGACCAGAGAGGTCGGCATTGTTTAATCCAGGCATCCAGGAGGCTGAGGCAGAAGGATCACCTCTGGGTCAAGGTCAGCCTGAACTACATAGCTAGACCTCTCACAGGGAAAAAAGAAAGAAAGGAAGGAAGGAAAAAGAAGAAAGATAGATAGAGGGAGGTCAGAGAGGAGAAGGGATGGGAGCTTCAGGAACAAGGCTGGACTCAAGGCCCTGACCCTTATACCCACCTGGCTGCCCCTTCTTGCCCTGGTTCTGTCTCGCCTTCTGTCCCCCGTGGCAGCTTTCTGCCTGGGGGTGAGATGCCCTCCCTGTGCCACAGGGGCCGTGCTCCTGGATCTGGACCAGCAGACGCTGCCCGGGGTGGCCCACCAGGTGGTGGAGCAGATGGTCATCTCCGACCAGATCAAGGCCGAGGACAGAGCCAATGTGCTGCGGGCCCTGCTGCTGAAACACAGGTGTGGCTTGAGGGGCAGGGGCCCCGCTGCAGCCTGTCCCCCTGTGCCCAGCCCTGCCCTTGCCCCTTCTTACCTCTCTGTCCTCCGTCCCACAGCCACCCAAGTGATGAGAAGGACTTCTCTTTCCCCCGCAACATCTCAGCAGGCTCCTTGGGCTCCCTGCTGGGACATCATCACCCCCAGGGTGCTGAGAGTGACCCCCATGTCACCGAACCTCTCATTGGCGGGGTTCCTGAGACCCGGCTAGAGGTGGAGCGAGAGGTGAGGAGGACAGGCCTGGGTGTGAGCATGGGGGTCACGAGGCAAAGGATACAGGCTGGCTGGGCTGAGCCCTGTCTTGTCCCCTAGCGTGAGCTGCCACCTCCAGCACCTCCGGCCGGCATCACCCGCTCCAAGTCCAAGCATGAGCTGAAGCTCCTGGAGAAGATCCCTGAGAACGCCGAGGCCACTGTGGTCCTTGTGGGTATGTGGAGTCGGGCTCAGGGCATGAGGACCTTGCAGACTGGCCTCAGCTGCCCTGGGCAGGGGCTGGGAGCAGTGCTGCGTGCTTGTACCCACCATGGCGCCATCCCCTAGGCTGTGTGGAGTTCCTCTCCCGCCCCACCATGGCCTTCGTGCGTCTGCGGGAGGCCGTGGAGCTGGATGCAGTGCTGGAGGTGCCGGTACCCGTGCGCTTCCTTTTCCTGCTGCTGGGCCCCAGCAGTGCCAACATGGACTACCACGAGATCGGCCGCTCCATCTCTACCCTCATGTCTGACAAGGTCAGCCCCGCACCATCTGTGCCCTATTCCTGGACTCACCCCAGCCCTGTCCAACCTGGGCCCTTGGCAGTACCTCCCACCCCCTGCCCAGCCCTGCTCTGGGACCCAGGCCCCATCCTAGTGCCCTCCCTGACCTCTGTCCGTCCTGCTTTGGCAGCAATTCCATGAGGCAGCCTACCTGGCGGATGAGCGAGAAGACTTGCTGACTGCCATCAATGCCTTCCTGGACTGCAGTGTGGTGCTGCCACCCTCGGAAGTGCAGGGCGAGGAGCTGCTGCGCTCTGTCGCCCACTTTCAGCGCCAGATGCTTAAGAAGCGGGAGGAGCAGGGCCGGCTGCTGCCCCCAGGGGCCGGGCTGGAGCCCAAGTCTGCCCAGGAAAAGGGTACGCTGTGGCGGTGCGGGCTGGATGGGGCTGTCCAAGGCAGTCATAGGTGGACGGGCACAGGGCCCACAGGCGCCCTGACGGAGGCCTGGTTTGCAGCGCTCCTGCAGATTGTAGAAGCGACGGGTACAGCTGAAGATGATCCCTTGCGTCGGACGGGCCGGCCCTTTGGGGGTCTGATCCGTGATGTGAAGCGCCGCTACCCTCACTACCTGAGTGACTTCCGTGACGCGCTTGACCCTCAGTGCCTGGCTGCTGTCATCTTCATCTACTTCGCGGCCTTGTCTCCAGCCATCACCTTCGGGGGGCTGCTGGGTAAGGGAAGGCTCTGGGGAGGCGGCACAGAGCCCAGGGGCTAGGTGCTGAGCCTATCCCTGCGCCCCCAGGAGAGAAGACACATGACCTGATAGGGGTGTCGGAGCTCATCATGTCCACTGCGCTGCAGGGTGTGATCTTCTGCCTGCTGGGGGCTCAGCCGTTGTTGGTGATCGGCTTCTCTGGGCCACTGCTGGTCTTTGAGGAAGCCTTCTACTCGGTAGGGCTCTTCTTGCCCTATGCCAGCGCCCGTCCTTCCCCTGTACCCCTCAGCCCCTGCCTCCAAAGCCCTCACAGCTCCCTGCCGCCTCACAGTTCTGCAGAAGCAATGACCTGGAGTACCTGGTGGGCCGGGTGTGGATCGGCTTCTGGCTGGTGCTGCTGGCCCTGCTCATGGTGGCCCTGGAGGGGAGCTTCCTGGTGCGTTTTGTGTCTCGCTTCACCCAGGAGATCTTCGCCTTCCTCATCTCCCTCATCTTCATCTATGAGACCTTCTACAAACTGGTCAAGGTGGGGTGGCCCTAATGGGAACGGGGTGCAGGGCAAGGAGGGAGTGTCCCATCTGCCTTGTCTCGTCCCTTGGGCTGCGGTCTGTGGCCCACAGGGCCGGGGCTTATGCTTCCTGGGCCCTCCTTGTCCTCTGGTATCACTACACACCAGCTCTTCAGATAAATCTTTCAAAAACAGCTTTTTCTGGCCTAGGGATTTAGCTCAAGTGGTCCCATGCCTACCTTGGAAGCATAAGGGCCCAAGTTTGATCTCTGGTACCGCAAAAAAAAAACCCTCATTTTTTTTAGTAACAAAGGGAACCTGCTTTTGCTCAAATGTCAGACCATTCAGATGTATGGAAAGGGAAGGACCTAGAGGTGACAAATGCAGTCATGGTCTGGCATTATGTGACAGGCTTTTAAGGTGCTTAACCTAGTCCTCTGCTGACACCACAGTCCCCAGTAGCCTTCTTGCCTTGTCCTTTGAATGATCTATCATTCTCTCACATATAGTGGGATTGAGCTGAAGATTGACACATTGAACTATACTGAAATTTTTTGAAATTTGTGGACAGATCTCACTAAGTCAACAAGTTATAAAATGATCTTCCTGCCTCAGCCTCCCAGAGTACAATACTGGAATTACAACCATGGGCCCTCTTTTAGCTGGTCCTCTGGGTTTTTCTTCTTTGCTTTCTCTTTTCCTCCCTCCCTCCCTCTTTCCTTTTCTTTTGCGATACTAGGGAAGCTAGAACTCTTGGGTGAGCTAAGGCAAGGATTTGCTCTATCTCTGTTTTACTGGCCCAGGATTTTTTTTTTTTTTCGGTACTGGGAATCGAACTTAAGAAAAGGCCTCACTCTTTAGGCTGGCTTTGAATTTGAACTCACAGTGATCCTCCTGCCTCAGCCTCCCAAGTGCTGGGATTACAGGCAGAGCCACCACACTTGGCTATCAGCGTCATTTTCTTAATTGAACAAGACAGAGCTGGCCCCTCCCCTGCCGGCCCAGTTCCCTGGTAGCCAGCGGGGCCCAGCACTTCTCCCTGCAGTCCAGTTCATAAGGTTCTCTGTGGGCGTTTCTCCTCAGATCTTCCAGGAGCACCCCCTCCACGGCTGCATGGCCTCCAACAGTTCCGACGCACAGGATGACAAGAATGCGACGTGGGCCAAGGCAGCACCCCCACTGTGGGCTGGCAACATGAGCTCAGGGCAGGCAGGGGCAGAGCGACCCCGGGGCCAGCCCAACACAGCCCTGCTGTCACTGGTGCTCATGGCTGGCACCTTCTTCATCGCCTTCTTCCTGCGCAAATTCAAGAACAGCCGATTCTTCCCTGGCCGGGTACGTGGGTTTACAGGCCAGAGGGAGCAGGAGACAGGAAGTGGGGGGGCTGGGACATGAGGGACTGTGTGGGCCAGGAGGCCTCCGAGCACCGTGGTGCCTTCGCAGATCCGGCGTGTGATTGGGGACTTCGGGGTGCCCATTGCCATCCTCATCATGGTGCTCGTGGATTATAGTATTGAGGACACCTACACACAGGTAAGTGCTGCACCTGGCGCTGGGATGATCCCCCACCTGGGTTTGGGCCTTCTACTCCAACCCCAGCCAGAGATGTCCCGACACTAAGCGTTTTCCATGGTCTGTGACCCTCTGCTGTCTCTGGCCCACAGAAGCTGAGCGTGCCTAGTGGATTTTCAGTGACAGCCCCCGACAAGCGGGGATGGATCATCAACCCCTTGGGGGAGAAGAGTCCCTTCCCTGTGTGGATGATGGTCGCCAGCTTGCTGCCCGCCATCCTGGTCTTCATCCTCATCTTCATGGAGACCCAGATCACCACGTGAGTGGCCCTGGGCTGAGGGGCCCAAGTCCCCAGGCAGGCCCTGGAACAAGAATGGGAGCTGCCCCCACTCTGCCAGATGTGGGCCTTGGGGGTCCTTCAGAGCCAAGCTAGCTGAAGCTTATTTTGGAGGCAGCAGAAAATGTCCCTGATGTTGGCCAGGGGAGGGGGAGGGGGAGGGACAGGCTACAGGCTGGGCAGTCCGGTAACTCGCAGACCAAGAGCTGGGGGCACAGGTTGGCACCATGATGGAATTCTAGTCCCGGTGGCACAGACAGGGGCCAGCAGGTTCCATAAGCAGAGGGAGGACTCCTCCTCTCTCCCTCAGGCTGATCATCTCCAAAAAGGAGCGTATGCTGCAGAAGGGCTCTGGCTTCCACCTGGACCTGCTGCTTATTGTGGCCATGGGTGGCATTTGCGCCCTCTTTGGCCTCCCATGGTTGGCTGCTGCTACTGTCCGCTCCGTCACTCACGCCAACGCACTCACTGTCATGAGCAAGGCTGTGGCCCCAGGGGACAAGCCCAAGATTCAGGAGGTCAAGGAGCAGCGGGTGACGGGGCTGCTGGTAGCCCTGCTTGTGGGTATGCTGCCCTTGCCGCACCCATCCCAGAGTTCTGCAGCCCACTGGGGACTGAACCCCACGGCTGAGCGTTTCCCCTCCCCCCGCAGGCCTCTCCCTGGTTATTGGGGATCTGCTCCGGCAGATCCCTCTGGCTGTGCTCTTTGGGATTTTCCTGTACATGGGGGTGACCTCCCTGAATGGGATCCAATTCTATGAGCGGCTGCACCTGTTGCTCATGCCACCCAAACACCACCCAGATGTCACCTACGTCAAGAAGGTGAGTCTCTTCTGCTCTGTCCTGCACTTCTTGAGTCAAATGTGCCTCCCGCCCTGCCCCCACTTCCTGTCTCTTCACACAGGAGTGGGCTGTGGAAGCTCCTCAGACGCTTTGGTCCCCTTTCTGAAGAGGAAGGGCTAACCCGTCCCAGTCCTGGATGTGGCTGCCGGGAGGAACCCGGGCCGACCTCATCTCTGTCCCCCAGGTCCGCACGATGCGCATGCACCTGTTCACAGCCCTGCAGCTGCTCTGCCTGGCCCTGCTCTGGGCTGTCATGTCCACTGCAGCCTCCTTGGCCTTCCCCTTCATCCTCATCCTCACAGTGCCGCTGCGCATGGTGGTGCTAACCCGAATCTTCACGGAGAAAGAGATGAAATGCGTAAGGACCCCGCCCTTCCCCTACCACCCACCCAGGCACCCCCTTCTCTTCTGTG
Organism: Petromus typicus; assembly: GCA_004026965.1. Taxonomy (NCBI): domain Eukaryota; kingdom Metazoa; phylum Chordata; class Mammalia; order Rodentia; family Petromuridae; genus Petromus; species Petromus typicus. Next base: position 183,961 of record PVIR01000324.1, read on the forward strand.
GCTCTGGAAAGGCCCAGCCTGCCCTTCTTCCCACAGCTGGATGCTAACGAGGCAGAACCCGTGTTCGATGAGCGTGAGGGTGTGGACGAGTACAATGAGATGCCCATGCCTGTGTAGCTGCCACCTGCAGGAATGACCGAGGGCCTGATGGGCAGAGAGAACGGGGGCTGGTGGGATGGGCCTCCCTTCCCCCTCCTCGTTTTTATTTAAGTGAATAATTTAAAGTCCCCTTGTCACCCCTGCAGTAAAGTGCTACAGCCCCCACCTAGTTCTGGCATTGTTTCTGTGGGTAATGAATAGGAGGTGGGGGGACTCAGCCCTGGTCCCTGTCCCTGGAAATGCAAGTTGCCATGGGCAAGCAAAGAGCTTTTAATGAAAAACCAAAAAACATAAAGAGTCAAAGTGTAAACTATCTACTCCCCTGTCGGTCTTGAGCCCCAAGTGCACCCCTCAGGCCCCTGTGGAGGCCCAAGATGTGGAGCTTATGCTTTAGGTAGCTCTTGAACTGGGGCAGACCTCTGTCTGACTCCAGTTCCTCAAAGGGTAGCTGCAAAGAGAGGACAGTGGGTCACCTACAGGCTGGACACAAGAGCACGCAAACCCACACGCACATGGAGTTCATGGAGCTGCTCACCTGCAGAAGCTGGTATCCCATGAGGCCCAGGTTCCACTCCCTGAGGGTCTGGGAGCCCAGCAGCAGCCACCCATCCCAGCAGAGATGCCAATGTTCTCAAAGTATCAGTGCCATCCTGCATGGGGGCAGAAATGGTCCAGGTGTTGTTGCAACATCACAGGGCCTAGGCACACCCAGCCTGTTTCTTTACCTCTGGGCAGGGTTTCAGGTTGTGGGGTTACAGGCAGCCTGTCTAGGGCTGCCACCCACCCGGAGCTCGCCTGTGCACTAGCCTGGAGGCACAGTCAGGTCCTGGCGCTGTTTCTCCTCCCCTAGCAGCTGCCACAGCCCCTCAGCTACTATGTTCTTGTGACAGAGGGGAAAGGACACTAATAGAAGGCCCGAAGGTTTCATCTGTCGGCCCTGAGCACCACCACTCTGGACAAGCCCCTCTGCTACCTCAGAGCTTGTTTTCCTTAGTGACTACCAAACACATCATCTGCTCCAGCTGTGCCCTTCAGCCTAGGCTGCTTACCCACCTGTCTGCAGCGGGCACGGTCAGTGACGAAGAGCTGTAGGAAGATGGGCACCTGCTATCTCCGGGGAGGGCGGGGGCCCTGCTATTCTGGGAGTTCTAGCTCCACGGCTGTATGCAGGGAGAGGTAGCATCACACAATCAGGGCATGAGGGGTTCTAGCTCCACGGCTGTGTGCAGGGAGAGGTAGCGTCGCACAATTAGAGCATGAGGGGTACCTGTGGGGAGGCAGGGACTGGTGACATACTGGGCCACTGAGCTCTGGGCACCCTGTCCTTGCCCCTCTAACCAGCCAGACTCCACCTACCACTGATGTGATTGATGAAACCGGGGGAGAAGACAGAGTGCAGGGCTCTGAAGGGCAGGCACTGCAGCTGGCACAGTGACATCAAGCTGACCCCACTCCAGCTTCCCGTGCCAGGATCCCTTGAGGCAAGGCATAAACTGCCAGGGGCAGGCATTTCAGCCTCCCAGAGGGCAGGACCAGCTTTGCAGCACCTGTGAAGAGCAACCTGTGACCAAGGGGAGTAGCTCCCAGGTCTCCCATAAGCTGCTGTGGCACAGACTGGGAGCACTGTGGCCAAGGCAGGACAGCCTTCTATCTTGGCACACAGCCGTCAAGCTCAACAGTAGAAGCAATGCCCTGAGCCATGTGCCATTACCAGAACAGGCAAAGGGACATTGGTGTATGGGGCGGGGATGGGTCCTCAGGCCTGAAGGCTACAAGCAGTGTGATGTGAGGCTAGGACAGTGCCAAGTGCTTTGGGAAACTCCAGAGTTTTAAGTATTATCACTGGGTATGGCAGTGGGACAAGTCATAGAGGGTATGAGAAGGCACTCCAGGGCACACAGCAGGCCAGCCCAGCTAGTGATTGCTTCTGGAGAAAGGCCAGTAGCCGGGATAAGGTTGGTATATGTGCTGCTGAAGCAAGCACAGCCTGGGTAAGGTTGGGCATGGCCAGGTCGCTGAAGACAACTCAGAGGAACACAGGAGGCACCTTGCTGTCAAGCTGGTTTTCCTGGACCACCAGGAAGTGGGCAATGGCTTCCAGCAGCTGGGGCTCCCGCAACCAGTGCCAGGCCAAGTGCTGAGCCAGAAGCACCATCACATGGGGTGTGAGTTCCTCCTATAGAGGTGTAGGTGGATTCAGAGGCGGAAACTTTGCTCCTTCTCCACGGCACAGACCAGGGCCCCATCTAGTGGAAAGCCTGGGAAAAGGGTCAAAGGTAGTCTTGGTGAGAGAGCTATGCTGTGCCTTTTTAATCTTGGGGTGAGGACCCCACCACACCTCTCTCTTCTCCATTTCCTGAGTAAGAAAGTGTACTAAAGTTGAAGTGGAAACATTGGAGAAACGTAAACCATCATGTGAATGTGATGTGTCAGTTGTTGGTGGGAGGAAGTTTTATACAAAGATGGCAAGAAGGCTGTCATCTCATGCCACTTGTGAGAAAATGCAGTGGTTTTCTAGAGCAGTGTTAGTTAGAAGGAACTTGGGCTAGCACCCTGGGAAGCTGGAACAAATACTGTTTGACTCATGATTCTGCTGTGGGAACAGAAGGGGCAGCAGAAAATATGCCTAGGCAAGTGCCATTCCTGAGCAAAAGCCTAAGAGACTGAGTCTGTTGGTGGCCTGGGATTCCTCTACTGTTTGTTCCCTATTCCTCTCCTCTTCTCTAGACGCCCACACCCCCAGCGCCTTCCTCACCGAGTAGGACTGCAAGATGCAGACGCACGTGGATGGTGTGAATGTCAAAGGAGGGGTAGTTTCGGATGATGAGCTGGCTCAAGTCCTGCAGTGTGACCACAGGAGGGACTCTGCCACAGGGTTGTGGTGGGTGCACACCTTGGTGGGGTTCTGACCCAGCCAGCGCAGCAGCTCCCCAGGACTCTTCGCCTGTTCCAGAAGCCGCTGCGGTCCTTGCAATGGGCCTACTTGGGTCCTCTTCCAGGGGGCTGCTCCCCCCACTTGCCAGACCCTAAAAAGCAGGGCTGTACTGGTGGGAGGGGCAGCAGGCCAGACAACGGTACAGGGGGGCCCTGGGCAGAGAGCAGGATTCCAAGTATGGAGTTGGGTGATGGAGACCCTGAGAGGCAGCCCAGAAAAGGGATTGAGGTTCCCTCCAAAGGAGAGCAACTCTTGTTATCTTCTCCTGATCTCACTCCCCATCGGGCAGGCCTGTGATTGCTCTGGTCCTACTCCCCATCCTGCCTGCCTCTCTTCCCCCTTCCACTACTGGAAACAACAATCCTACTCCTGCAGGGTGCTTAGCAAAGCAATCCACAGGAGTTATCTCCTGATGCTCAGTGCACGCCGAGGAGTCGCAGGACTGTTTGAGAAACCACCGCCCAGAACGGCGAAGAGATTAAGAGAAGCCTGAGGTCACTCAGAGTGAGTGGTTGCGCCCAGCCTGGGCCCTGGCTGTCCCTGGGATGCGTCCTCCTGACCACTTTCCCTCCTGCAGAAGGGGGAGGAACGGAGGGTGGCATTCGGGCTCCGCAGCTAGGGAGTTCTGGGTTCCATGCTGGATGCTCCCACTTAACAGCCTGTGTGACGCTGGGACAAGTGTCTTCACCCCTCTGCCTAAGTCTCCTCCCCAGTGAAATGAGAATTCAGCGTCGACCCTGCAGGACGTACGCAGGGACCGAGCACGCACCGTTGCGAAGCCGCCGAGTTAGCCATGTATGTGCCCCCTCCACCAGCCCGAAGACGCCAGGAACCCTTAGCCACCACTAACAACATCTCCAGCAGGCCTCCCACAGCCAGCCCCGCAGGCGCCACCCTACATGACTCCCCAGGCCCCGCGCAGGTCGCTCCCTCAGACAGTCTCGGTGCCCCGGCCAGGCTCCTCCCGCGGCCTCCTCTTTACGCGGCCACAGGGTCCGCCATCTTCCCACAAGCCCCCGGGTCGCCAGGGCACACCAATCTCGGCTGGCGGAGACGTGGCTCCCACTAGGCTTCGCGAGTCCAGGCGCCTTGGGCCCGGCCTCCGCTTCCGGGAAGTGCGCGCACGCCGCGGGGGCGGGACTTTGGCGAGGGGCGGGGCCGTGCAGCTCAAGGCCAGGGTCCGGGCAGAACTCTAAAGGGAGAGTGCACTGGGTGGGCTGGATGCTGGAGGGTGCTCTTCACTTTTTTGTCCATCTTTACCCCCGCATAAACACAGACCGCGAGTGAAAACTTCACAGTTACTTTAATCTCCACGTGTTCCAAATCCCAGCTCCCTCCTCCAGTCTCCCACTGTCTACAGGTCCCCAAATCAGCCTGTTAGGGACTAGGGGTGGCTAGGTGCTCAGAAAGAACACTAAGAAGGGCCCAGGGTGGTGGCCCCACTCTGCCCAGGACCAAGGCAGCGACAGCAAGTGCTTGATCCCGAGGAGCCCACTGTCAGCGTGGGCTGAGGGACAGCTGCCCCCGAAGGCAGACCAGAGCCATGGCTGTGGAGGTCGCAGTGCCTGGCCTCTGCCAGCCCCCGGAGTCCTCTGCGGCGAAGGACTGGACTCCAGGGCAGTGGGAAGAGGCAAGCAGGTGATGCTGGTCTGGGGAGGCAGCAGTGACCACCGTGCTGTGGAGAGCGAGGTCCAGAGGGACTGGCCACGCTGCCAAGGGCCCGAGGAGGCACTACGGACGGTACATGGCAAAGGCCAGGAGGCTGAGGAGCAGGGTGAACCCGGCCAGGCCCAGGGTGGCGGTCAGGGGAAAGAAGGGCCGGTACTGGATCTGGCAGTACCAGAGCAGGAGCAGCAGGAGTAGCAGCAGGGGCAGCAGTAGGTTGTTGATCTCCAGCCCGGAGGGGCCTTGCTCGGACCCGGGTGGGCAGGGGGGATGTTGGGGACCGACCCTCGTAGACACGTGGCAGTGGAGAACACAGTTGGGAGGGAGGTGAAGGCTGCCCAGCGTCTGGGTGTCGTCTCCTAGCAGTTGGCCTTGGTAGATGAGTCGCACCTGGTGCTCCCGGCCGGGAAACTGGGTTCTGAGGAGAGAGGGCCCTGGGTAAGAGAGCAGGCCTCAGGCAATCCTAGTCCCTACCCAGAGCCACGCTCCCAGCCCTGGCCCAGCCTCCACATACCACCCAGGCTGTGGCCTCTGGGGCGCGGTCTGCCACAGGGGAATAAGGGCAGACTGTGATCTGGGGTACACATACAAGGGGGTGTCCCTGTTATCTTGGCCCTTCTGTGGCACTGCTACCCCATTCCTTAGCATTTCCCTCCGACCCCATCCTTGCTTACCTTTTTAAGGAGCCGATGGTGTCATGGGGCCAGGCCCTGGCCACCTGCTCTGAATCATTAAGGAATTTCAGCCGAAGCACTAGGGGTTCCTGGGGGGAGTCTGGGGCTGGCGGTGCTGTTGCTGGGACTTCGGTGCCAGGTTCCGGTTGTGCTGCTTGACCTCTGTGTCTCAGGCTGGAGGTCTCTGTCCCTGGCGCCTCTCCTCTGTCTACGGCTTCCATAGCTTCACTGGGCTGGGCTGGCGTTGGGGTCCCTGCCGGCTGGGGTGGGGTGTTGCTTCCCTCGGAGGTATGTGTTGAAACCCAGGCGAGGGCCAGCACCAGAAGGCAGGAGAGCACCGCAAAAAGCACAGTCACCTCATCACCTACCCCTTCAATCAAAGCCATGGCACCGGCCTTGCCTGCGGGGCTACCGAGCTAGGGAGGCACAAGGGGCAGTAAGAGGCTCGTTCCAGACCCCCAACCGCACCCCACCTCGATTCTCCCACCATGCCAAATCTTGTCACACACACACACACCCGGGTACAGACCATTCTGACTTCCCAAATTGCCTTTTAGAGCCTCTTCCCATCACCGAATCTCAAGTCTTAACTTCGTAAGTTTGAGTTCTAGGTCTTTGTAGTTACTATTGAGACAGGCTTTTGACATGTAGCTCAGGCCGGCCTCGAACTCATGGAGCGCCTCCTGCCTCGGTCTCACAAGAGCTGGGATTACTCAACTCTGGCTAAATGCTAGGTCTGTAACTATCTCCCCACTTCACCCAAACACTGAAGCCCTCAACATTCAACCCCCTCTCCTCCATTTAACCCTCGCCAATCTTTGCCCCTTGCTTACCTACACTTTCAAGCACTACATCCCAGTTTATCTACTCATTCGCCCACTTTGTCTCTAAACTAAAACTAGGTCACTGAAGTTTCTCCAAAGGGCAGAGAAGGGATTTCCCGGTCCCCTGCCCTACTCCCACACCATGTACTTCACGAGCGACCTGAGACTTCTCCCCAGAACTGCCCCCACAACAATCGGCAACCTCTGCTTTTGGGCAATCTGGAAACTGCGCGATGCTACACATCCACCTGGGAACCGTTCCTAGTTCCCCCAAACGGCCACCTGCCACCCCTACGGTGCCCCGACTCCGCGCCTCCACCTCGGGAAGCCTCTTCACACCCTGCTGCCACTAGACCCCGGATTTCTTCCGGACCCGGGCTGCGCCTCCCTTACCCCACCGCCCCATCATCCCTCCCATCTTCCCGCCCCTCGGGCGCGGGAGATCCCGGGGCGGGGCGACCACAAGCACTCACCTCTGCACCCCGCTAGCTCCATCGCGGCCCCTCGGGCACTTCCGGGCGGGAGGCGCGGAGGTCGCAGACACCTGGGGTTCCACTCCTTCCCCGCCGCGGCCCAAGGCATTGTGGGACTTGTAGTCCGCCCGCTCCGAGCGCGCCTCCCTCCAGGCACACCCACGTGCTGAGCCCGCCAGCGGTTCTCGGTGCCTGCGCAGGCGGCTCTGGGGGCTGTGTTGCGCGGCGGAGAGCCGGGATGCAGCGGGTCTGCCCCCTCCGCCGCCGGCAGCCGGCAGCCAGGGCATCTGTCACTCCAGACACCAACGTCAGCGGGAGCACGTCACAGTATTTATATTCGTGATGCAGGGAGGGAGGCGCGAGCCTGTGCGGCCCTATCCCGGCCTCCGCCAATGTCGAGGGGGAGGACAGAAGGCAGCCTTGGCCCCCAGAGCTCTGGAGGCGTAGGCTGCATCACCAGCTAGCTGAGGACACGGATCCCCAGAGCTATCCCCTCCCTCTGGCCCCCTCCTCCACGTAGTCGCCGCAAGACTGAGAAGGACTTGACCAGGGAACAGAGCAACCTTTTCGAACCTTTTATGCAGTGCCTATAGGTATATGACCAGATAGGCTACTAATCTCTTAACATAAATTTCTTCATTCCCAAAACATAGCTCATAAACCACTTATAAGGAAATCCTTGGACCTTTTTTATAAACATTTTTTTTTCTTGGATACTACAAGTGCTATCTATGTAGTTCAAGCTGGCCTTCAACTCCCTGTGTAACTCATGCTGGCCTCAAACTTGGGATTCACTTCTACCTCGGTTTTCAGAGTGCTGAGATTACTAGGCAGGTGCCACTACCTTGGCATTTTATTAGATAAGTGTGAAAACTATATAAAGTATGTACCTATGCTAGGAAATTGGGTCCTTAAGAGTATTTTCTCTGTAAAAATGGTCCTCACAGGGCCTGTGACCTTCTTTTCTTTAAACTCCTGCGTCCTAGATCTCACAGGCCAGTCTCGATTGAAAAGGCTCTAACTTTTTTTTGAGACAAGAGTCTTGCTTTGTAGTTTGAACTGCCCCTGAACTATGTAGCCCAGGCCAGCCTCGAACTCACAACAATCCTCCTGTGTCTGGCTCCCAAATGCTGGAATTATAGGCATGAGTCACCAAGCCCAGCATTGTGGTATGTGGTACTGAAGATTGAACTCAGGAGCTTGTGCTTGCCAGGTAGATGCAGGAACCACTGAGCTAAATCCCCCGCTCGAAAAGACAGGCTCTAACTTTCTCATAGCTCATGTCTGTCTGTGGGAGACAGTGGCCCAGTGTTACCTTGGGACTGTCAGTTTAGATGTATAAAGTTCAGAACTAAGGTATATCTAGTTCTTTCCCTCTTGTTCATTTATTTATACTACATATATTAAATATGCACATACTATGTCTGATACCATGCAAAAAGCGTGGCCTTACAGTGCTAAGACAAGTACATGGGGGAACCTGATGCAACTTCTCACATATGATCCTAATTAAGTATCTAAAAGACATGCTAGTATTGCTTTTCTGATTATAAATCACTGGAGTTTAATTTAATCGGTACAAGCCACCCTTCTTTAGGCCATCCAGGAAGAAACCCAAATGTTGATTGATTTGCGTCTGGTCCTTTGGAAAGAAAGAGAAACTTAGGCATGGCAACAGGCTTGGTACTAGGGGGAGTTGTTAGGTGGTGGAACAGTAGGCAATTCTATGCGTGGTTTAGGAAGAGGAAGTGTGTATAAAATGATGACATGTGGAACTCACAAGGTAGCTGGCTGTAGGCCTGGCAGATTCATTGTCACGGTCCACCGACCCTGCACAGGCCACATTTTGTGGGTTTTGGGAAAAGTGTGCTGGGGACAGGAAGAAGCTTCAGTCGTGAACCGCTGAGGAGCTGGGACACTGAAGGGAGCTCCCTGGCTACAGGAGTAGACGGGCAGGATGGACAAAAGGGTGAGATGGAGGAAAACTGTGGGAGCCATGTGACATAAGTCTTTTGAAGGAGGACGGCATGGAAAAAGACATACTCCATACCTCCCTGTTCTCCCTGTGTGTGTGGGGAGGTGTCAGACAGGATTCAGTGACCCTCTCACACCCTCCTCTAGCAACCAGGTCTTTTCGAAGAGACTGGTCACACGAAGACAAGAGTGAGGGCATTGTTGTTTAAAGTGTCATTTCCAGAAGGTCTCTAATGACGTTCACAGGATAAAAAGGAAATAGGTAGGGACCACTCTCAGTCTCTGTGCTGCGGCCAGCGGCAGAGACCGGGGCTGAATCCCAGGGAGACAACCCTGGGGGACAGAGTGGTCTCTAAGGCTGACCTACGGGCCTGGGGACAGGAAAGTCCTTCCCGCCCTGAGGCAGGACATTGTAAGCGAGGCTTAGTCCGGCTTGAACTCCTCGGCCAATCAGCAGCGTAAATCAGCAACTCCAGGCATAGGGCACCTTTTGGACGGTGCATAGAGATCCGATACCCACCCAGGCCACTGCCGGAAGGGGAAGGCGACAACCAGCCTTGGAGGAGGCCGGGACAGCTGTGTCCTCCGGCAGGTGGCCCTGGAGGCAGGAGCGAGGGTCGGGCGGAAGGGCCGAGGCTGGGTGGGATGGGCGGGGCGTGTTGGCCGCGCGTCGCCCGGGGGCGGAGGCTGCAGCGCCGGCCATCGAGCAAGGGGCGGGAGAGCTGGGCCGGCGCAGGAGGGGCGGGGGCGGCGGGAGGGGGGCTAGGCTGCGTGTGTCGAGCCGGCGGGGGCGGCGGTGCGTGCGCATGACGCGGGGGGAGGGCCCGGCCGCGCGCTCCCGGTCCCGTTGTTGTTGCCGCTGGAGGCTGCGCTGAGGCAGTGGGATCGCGGTGCAGGGAAGCGCCCGGCGGCCACAGCGTGCGCGGCGGCCCTCCTGGCCTCGGCCCCCGGCCCCATGCACTAGCCCCGCGCCGCCCGCACTGTAGTCCCGGCCCCACCAGCCCCGCACGCCTACTCGCCGCCGCCCCCGCGCCGCCCGGGGCCCCGCTCGGGCCCGCTTCGGGCCCCGCGGCTCCGGAATCATGAACTTCCAGGCCGGCGGGGGGCAGAGCCCGCAGCAGCAACAGAGCCTGGCGGCTCCGGGGGGCGGCGGCGGCGGCGGCGGGGGTGCCGGCGGCGGCGGGCAGTTCGGCGGCGCGGGGCCGGGGGCGGGGGGCGGTGGCCCCTCGCAGCAGCTGGCCGGCGGGCCGCCCCAGCAGTTCGCGCTCTCCAACTCGGCGGCTATCCGTGCGGAGATCCAGCGCTTCGAGTCTGTGCATCCCAACATCTACGCCATCTACGACCTGATCGAGCGCATCGAGGATTTGGCACTGCAGAACCAGATCCGGGAGCACGTCATCTCTATCGAGGGTGAGCGGAGCCGGGGGCCGCGGGCGCTGGGGCCGGTGGACTCTCCTCTGCCGGCAGGGCTCGCTCCCTAAGGCGGGATCCTCGCGCGCCCGAGGTGCGGGCCACGCGGTTTGAGGGTGTGCGCTGCAGAGCTCGCGTCCAGGCCTCGCCATGTCTGGTCCACGGATACTCTGGGGTTGGGGGTTGGTCCAGCGCCAGGGGAAACCTTTTCTGCGGGTCGAGCTCCAGGGCTCGAGGGTGGTGTTGTTCTTGGGACTGGTGTCCTGGGGAGGGGGGGGGTGTCACAGGTTTCAGGGTCCTGGGCCAAATTTGGTGAGGCATGGCTGGGTAGGCTGGGGACCGAGGGCCTCAGTGGGCCAGGAGGTGGAGCCGAGGCTCCGAGGCTCCCTGTCTGTTGCCCCATGGTGAAGCCGGTGATCGGAACCTCCGTTAACGGTTGGCAGCCTTCCTGGGTCCGGCAGTCTTTCGCGACACACACCCCCCACGCCGCGGGGGGCGCGAGCTGGGCCTGGGGTGGCACGATAGCGTGGGAGACATCGGCTGGTCGCCGGGGCCCTGGGCTCGGTCCCCAAGTGCGGGGCAGTCGCGCGTGCTCATTCCTGAGGCATGCGCGGGACTGCTGCTGACTGACCTCCAGGGACGCTGCGCCTGGCGTCCCAACCGGAAACCCCAGGCCACGGCTGTGCACAGCTTTCCTTTCTCTGGACTTCGGGTCCTGGACTTGTAGTTGCTGGCAGATGCCTCAGGACCTCTGGTGTGGTGGTGGTGGGGGGCTGCTTTCCTCCAGGCATCCCTGTGGCATGGTGACCTTCCAGCAAGCTGGGGCAGATGGGCCTCACCCTGGGCCATCTGCTTCTGCCTCCGAGCCGTTTTGAAGGGGACGCCCACCCGCAGGTGGTGGGGTGGGCCTTGCAGTCTTGCCAGAGAGCCAAGACTGGTTGCTGATGACATGGCTTGTGGGCCTAGGCCGGTTCGCCTCTTGGCCTCACAGGAAGGTTGCTTTTCCATTTGCATTTCCAGGACTGAGGCTGTGGGGCTTCTGCACCTGAACTCACTCTTCCTCCTTTCGGAGGTTTCCTTGGCTGGAGCAGCATTGGAATTTTTAGAGTTGGATTTGACAGCCTCCTTTAGAGCTAAACCCTGCCCTTTGTTGTCACATTCCCTTGGTCTACTCCCTTCTGTCCTTGTCCCAGTCTGCTGCTATCTCTCCCCTCTCCAGGCTGAGTTCGCAGTGAACTAATTAGGTGACAAAAAACTCATTAACATGGATCTGAGTAAATGGCCTGAATCACGCTGTGGCTGGAGACTGGAAGATGGCCTTTGTGCAGACCCAGAGCCCTGAACGAATGAAAGGAGATGGTTAGTTTTTCCTCCTAGATCCGAAGGGGATGGTGGAGAAAAACACCTCCAGTTTAGATGCTCTCTGGAGAAAGTACAGAGTTCTTGATTGATTGAAGGATGGAACTTTTTGTTCCTGAGGGAGAGGGTCTCACTGTGTAGTCCAGGCTGACCTCAAACTGCCAGCAATCCTCCTGCCTCAGCCTCTTGAGTAATGGGATTTCAGGTGTGTGCTCCTATGCCTTCAGTCCAACAAGACTTCCCTTCAGCCTTTTGGGAGGTAGAGGGACTCCATACCTGGGGTCACAGGTGTCTAGTTGGACATCGTCTGTACTGACACAGTCAAGATCCTAGCATATACTTTTTTTTTTTTTTTTTTTTGAGGCAGGGTCTCGCTTTGTGGTTCAGGCTGGCCCTGAGCTCAGCCTCAAACTCACATCACAATCCTCCTGCCTCTGCCTCCCGAGTGCTGGGATTACAGGCGTGAGCCACCACGCCCGGCACTGTGGCATGTGGTACTGGTTGCTGCTGGGTGTGGGTCTCCACACCCAGTATTGTTATGTGGTTTCCGGGGAATCGAACCC
>PVIR01000325.1:0-25943 GCA_004026965.1 Petromus typicus
GTGGAGACTCAACCCAGCAGCAACCAGTACCACATACCACAGTGCCGGGCGTGGTGGCTCACGCCTGTAATCCCAGCACTCGGGAGGCAGAGGCAGGAGGATTGTGATGTGAGTTTGAGGCTGAGCTCAGGGCCAGCCTGAACCACAAAAGCGAGACCCTGTCTCAAAAAACCTAAAAAAAAAAAAAAAAAAAAAAAAAGAAATCCATTTGTCCAAAAGCAGATATGCTGCTTTAAAAAAATGAAATGCAATTGGAATGTGCTATCTTTTTCTAAATAATAGTTTTACTAATATCGGCATCCTTTATCAATTTTTGCTTTTAAGCTTACTTCTTGGACCTATCATGGTTCTGGAGTTATTGAATATGCTATTTCAAGCATTTTCTTGTAAACTTGCTTATCATCTGACTTTTATGTTCCTCAGTTTCACTAATATTAAATAATATGAAGAAGATAAAATAAAATTGTTCAGGTCTGTACAGTAAGGAAAGGGACCAGCTGTCAGACTTATGACATTTTACTACAGACATCAAGCACCTTCTTGGAATTCACAACATACAGTGTGATTAAGATAGCTAAAGGGATAAATCTCGGGTAAAAATGTTGTTCTAGTGAGATATTAAAGGAAGAAAAGGTTAACATTTTTCTTACTGGTGGCTATAAAACTATCACAAAGCAATCTTTCCCTTCTTGCAATCTTTTTCGTGTATCGTAGGGATAAAACACTTAAAAATGAATGGGTTATAAATTAGACATGTCTTGTGCCCTTCTCAGTGTTAACTACTTATGAAGAATCGAATTCTTTAAGAAACAATCTACATAATAAAGCAGAATTTCTTTGTTCTGTGAAACAGGAGATGAATTGCAATTTTGATGACCCTGCAAAATAATGGTTAATTGTAACCACATTTTTATTTTCTGAAGCAAAATAGTGACCCCATGTCTTTGATCCTCATTCCTTTTGCTCAACGTAGGGCTTATAATAAGACATTGCTTTCTTTTAATTTGAAGTTAATGTATGAATATCAGAAAGAAATAATGAAGGTGAAGTTACTTTTATTTTTAAATAAATTGTCCTTTAGAGAATTCTATTTTCTCAAGAAAAGAGAGACTATTGAAGTCAGAAATAAACAAATGTGAAACATGACTTCAACTTTAGGTAAGAAGAGATAATTTTGAAAGAAGAATTTAGCAGCACTTTTAATGTTTTCCGTTATGGTTCTGACAAAGCATAAATATCCTCCTTCAATATTTCAATAGTGTCAGCTGCCTATGAAGTAAGACAAACTGCTGGGAGATTTTGTGTAATGAAGAATAGAATATATTTCATGATCTCTGTTCTGCAACAGATACATAAGCAAAATTTAACAGCAATTATAGTGAGAATAACAGCAGAGTGATGGAGGAGATACTCAGTGACTTAGTGTGATTGAATCTATCTGTGTCAGGCAGGGTTCCCAAAGGCCCCTCCCTATTCCCAGGGAATCACTTCCAGGCATCCCAGTAGATATCTGAAACCTTGGGCAGTGCTAACTGCTATTGTTGTGGTTTGATTTCCATTGCTATAATGAAATAACAGAGGCCCTTAATTTAAAAGTCAGAAAAGTGTGTTTTGCTAGTAGTTTTGAAGGTCTCAGTCCATGGCTGACTGGCCTTTGTGCTTGGAGCCCTATATGGCAGAGAGCAAGCACAGAGCAAGGTATCACCTCATGGCAGCCTGGAAACAAAGGCAGAGAGAGAGAGACAGAGAAACAGAGTCATAGCGGGGAGAGAGAGAGAGAGAGAGAGAGAGGAGATAGAGAGGCAGAAAGAGAGGAGAGAGAAACAGACAGAGACACATAAAGAACAGAGAGAGAGAGAGGGAGAGAAAGAGAGAGAGAGAGGGAAAGAGAAGGGAAGAGGCTGGCATCTCAGACTCCTTTGATGGTATATCTTCATTACCTACAACCACTAAGCCCAAGCCCTGAGAGCTTCTCATCACTTTCCAAAAGTGACCAATTTGTGGACCAAGACTTTTACACCTTCCAGATCCATATGTACTATGTTTATCCTGTATATCCCTACATAGGATAGAGTTTATTTATAAATTAAACCAGTAAAAGATTAATTACAGGAACTAATAAAAGAGTCAGAATAATAAACAATATTAAAGGTTAAATGAATGGAGTCTCCTTCCTTCTGCAAAATATCTTAATCCTTTGTTACACTGTTATTGCACACTGGTAAGTAAAACCATGGCTGGAGTACTCCACTGTCATGAGGTGTATTGGTGTTAAAGGAAGGACAATAAGGTACATTTATGTGCCTGTATGTTATGACAGTGACTTTGTTTTATTTCACTAATACATAATAGAAACATAGTTGTAGATATACATCACCTTAGTTTTTGAGACCATTCAATACAATCTGTGCAGTTTTATTTTGTGGTCAATAAGAATGCTAAAACTTACAAAAAATCTTGTTTCTGGGTTTTGATAATGTGTCACCTATAGTATGGGTAGGCTGACTTGTCACTGTAGAAGTCCTTAATTCTAGTGAGTATAAAATTTTCAGAGTTATGTAACAGAGAAGTAGTAAAGAAGTAGAGTAGCTTGGTTATAAGCAGACAATTATAGCTATGATATACCTATAAAGACTATTTAATTAATTCAGCAGACAGCTGCTTTAGTACCAATGAAAATTAAGCCAAGTTTGACCAAGAACTCAGAACATAATTTAATTAGTAAACTATTGAAAACCAATGGGAGAAAAAGTACTCTTTGTGAACTCATTTTTAAATATTCATGCTATTGAACCATTCCCACTAAATGCATAAATGACAACATAATATTCAACTGTAACAGTTGGTGGAAGCCATTTTAAGTAGCAGTTTAACAAACAGACATGAATTTTAATTTGCATTGCCAGTTGAGCTGTAATAAAAACTAGTATTCCAGCTGTGAAAAAAAAATACCACACAGCTTGGTTTAGAGTTATTTACAGTTTTTTTTTTAATTTTAGCTTTTTTTACACTTTACAGTACAATGAAAACATCTTGTTTCTATCCACACCAGAAGTTTGTTAAGTCAAAAAATATGATTTAGAAAATGAGAGAGGCGTATCTCTTTAGGGAAATAAAAAATATCTTTCTTTTATTAGATTACACTGCTCAATTTAGTATGAGTTAACTTAGCAAGCTAAAATTTTTTATTTTTATTTTTGCAGTATTTGAGGAATTAGGAAGATTTTTGAGGAAATAAAAAATCTGAACTGGTGTTTTTGAATTAATAGAAAATCAATATTTTAAAATGTTGCACTTTACAAATCTGTATTTTATAGCATGAAACTCCATACATTAATATTTTGTTTTGAAATATCAGGTTATCCTTTATCAGGAAAGCAGGGTAGAAAAATCTACTTGTGTCCTCCACCATCCAGCATTTAATAATTCCACATAAAGCAATTTCTACAGATCTACTATCCTATTCTCCAAATGATAGTCTGATTTGTAAATAAAAAGTCAATTGGAGCACATGGCTTCACATAGGTTTCCAATTCGCAATTTTATGCTATTATAATTTTTTAATTAAAATATTTTTGGTACATTATATATATACATCATGATTGCACTCAACAATGAGAATTTGTACCAGTATATGACACAACTTAATTTTCATTTCTTCCCATAGCCCTATCCACTACCACCCCCACCCCCTATATACATAAACTTTGTTTCCTTTCTTTTTTGTTATAATCTCATTATTTTTCCCCCTTCACCCTATTTCGCTTTGAGTATTTTCTATTTCACAATATATAACATACAATTCTAGAACTCATTTACATTTTTATTTTCTCATACCAGAGAAAAGATGTGATATGTATCTATCTGTGACCTATTTATTTCACTTATGGGGATATCCTCAAGGTATTTCCATTTAAGTATAAATGGTTCAAACTTATCATTTTTTATGGCAGAGTAATACTCCATTCTGTAGAAGAACCACAGCTTTTTTATCCAGTCTCCAGCTGATGGACATTTGGGTTGTTTCCAAGATGTAACAATCACAAACTGAGGTGCTATAAACATGAGTGCACATATGTCACTGTGATATGAGTCTTTTAATTATTTTGTGTATATACCTAGCAGAGTGATGGCTGGGTCAAATGGGACCTCCAATCCTAGCTTTTTGAGCAATCTCCAGAAATTATGCCAGCACTTATAAGTAGCTCCTCATTGGTCTATGTGGATGAGCTGATATCATTCCATTTTTAAAAGTAGAGATAAAGAAAGGAGTCATGATAAACAAAAAATAAAAGGATTAATTATCACCATTGGAATCTCTTGTTTCATGAGGATGCTGGCTGTAAGGAAGATACTTTTTGCTAACACTGGGGAGACTGTTGGAATAACAGTCTGGCTGGAAAACTGGTCATGGTAGCAGTGCCACTACCAACACATTTTGGCCCACTCAGCTTCTCGGCGTAATGTGGCTGAAGTCTCCACAAGAGCACAGGCATGTGGTGAAAGCTGCAATGTCCCTCAGTGAAACAGAATGAAACAGACTACACAAGAAAGCAGTTATACACATTGGCAAGCTGAGAGGAATCCCATCATTCCTGAGCTCAAGAGAGAAAGATTATAAATCCAAGTCCAGCCTGGGCAATTTAACATGATGTTTCAAAAGTATAAAGGATATGATTGTAGCTCTGTTCAAAGGTCCTAAGCTCTCTACTCAGTTCTAAAATAAATAATCAAACAAAAAAAATACAGTTTACAATGTAGGGCTAGGTGTGATGGCACAAGACTTTAAGTCCACTTGTGTTGGGAGGCTGAGGCAGGAGTATTAACAGGAGTTGTAGGCTTCCCCCTAGGCTCAGTAGTGAGTTCAAGCAGAGAGGAGGAGAGAGAGAGAGAGAGAGAGAGAATATAAATTTACAATACAAACCATGTAACCAAGCTAACTAAATATGTCTTTTAAACACTTGGGGAAACTCATTCCCAGTATCTAAATAAAACAAACAAACAAAGTTTATGAGAATATTGGTCAGTGATCAATAGGGCAAAGACACTGGAAGCATTTCGTGGTTCATTTTATTCATTTGATCAGTTTTATAATAAGAACATGAGCCTGTGCTGGGCATTGTCAGGAGTGTCCATGAAGAGGGGATCCGCCCACTCCAAGCACATTCACAGCTTTATTGTGAGATCAGTTGTACAGTAACACTGAAATGAGTGGTTCCCACACTTGCCTTGTAAGTGGAAAGTCATGAGTTCAATCCCTGGTACCAAAATAAAAGAAACAAAGGGAGGAAGAAAGAGAAAGAAAGATAAAGAAAGAAAGAAAGAGAAAGAAAGAAGGAGGGACGGAAAGAAGGAAGGAAGGCAGACAGGCAGCCCACTGTCCATAGAAACACATACATACTGGACACTTACTCCCCTTTCTTCCCGGCTTTCTGCCCAGGTGACTATACACAAGCCGCTAAACTTCCCTTTACATAAATTTTTCATCTACTGGGAGGCTGGAGGCAGGAAGATCACAAATTTGAGCCTAATCTGGAAAACATAGTGATTTAGTGAAACCCTGACTCCCTACCCCTCAAAATATATGTAACATACATGCTAAAAGTCGTCCAAAGAAAGCTGGGAGCAAAAATCACATATATTCCTGGTTGTTATTAGTGCTATTAGTGATAGTTTCTTAAAATAAATGCTCATATTTGCTAGCTAAGATTTTTTAAAAAATTATACATCTAGTAATTTTTTTTTGAGACAAGGTCATCTTTCTTTTGAGGTTCAGGCTGGTCTTGAACTCATTATGTAATCCAGGAGAGCATGGAACTCACAGCAATCCTCCTGCCTGTGCCTCCTGAGTGCTGGGATTATAGATGTAAGCCATGCCCAGCATTGTGCTAGGTGGTTACCAGGGACTGAACCCAGAACCTTGTGCTTGAAAGGTAGATGCCAGAACCACTGGGCTAAATCCCCAGCCCTGTAGTGAATATTTTAACAAGTTTACAGTAAGGAACAAATGTAATGTTTTAGTAAAGTAGTAGTTGGGGGCAATTTAAATGAATACAAATATCTTACAATAAGTGTTCGGGGGTCTGGGATTGTAGTCAGGTATTGTAGCATCGAGCTACACCTCAGCCCACTTTAAGTAATTTTCGAAAAGCAAAAGTGACAGCAGTCTTCGCTGTCTGATACTGGACACACTGTGAAATCAGACGGACTGCTTTGAGTCCCAGCCACACATTCCTGTCAAGAGAGTATATGGGGAGGTGGAAGGGTGGGTAGGGCTATGGGAAAAAATGAGAATTAAGTTGTGTCTTATACTGGTACAAATCCCCATTATGGAGTGCAATCATGATGTGTATATTTAATGTACCAATAAAGATAAAAAAAAAAAAGAGTGGATAACTGCTGTCCCCTCCCTGAGGCTCCGTGATCATCCCTGAGAGACAGCCCAGTGAGCCTGGCGCCGAGTGAGCTCCCTGAGAACAGACCCTGTTAGTAGCAGAATCTCACAGCCCTCACAGGCGCTGCCTTAGAGTTCCCTTGGGGAAATAAATCTCTTGGCCTCCGCTTAGGTCATATTTCTTGATTAAATCCTTCCTTTCCCAGCAATGATCACAATTCAATATTTAAGAAATTAAGAGAATGCATGCGTTTAAGTGTTCATTTTGCAGTTGGGTCTTGTAGGAGCCAGGAAGGCCCTTGAGGGAGGGCCTCGGGTTCTAGATCAACAGTGAACAGTCTCAGGACTCCGGGCACTTGGTAGCGCTCAAATCTGTATTGAATAATGGAATAAATGCGAAGAAAAAGAAGTAAATGGCTTTCTCTAAGGGCTATTTTTAAATAGGTAGTTTTGCTTTAATTTTTTTTTTTTTTCTCCATCACAGGCGTTTTTCTTTTGAAAATAAGAGTGAAGCACAGCAAGGGAGGCGGTGCAGAATATGCCATTAGCGGACAGAGGGAGGGGGCAGAAGCCATTTACATGTAAATGTGTGCTTAACTCAGCTCTGGTGGAGAACACCCACTTCTGCTGGTTTATTTCGACAGTAATTGGAAGCCTGATTCTGTAGGGTTAATTGTAGGGTAGTGGTGAAGCCAGGCTGTCCTCCGCAGAACAGTGGAAACTGAGGAAGTACCTACACTTGCTACAGAATGAAATCGTGCGGCAGCAGCCACTTCCGGGGGCTTTGACAAGTCATCAGTCAACGGTAACTTGGGTGAAATAGGAACTTTCTCTTGAAACAAAGATAAACCACCTTCCAATATGTTAGATGATGTACTCAGAGCCAATTAGGCCATCTCACAAACTGAGACTTTGGAAGTTCTATGCCAGCACTTTCTACTCTGGGGTGAGAACCTGGTCTCTCCTTTCTTCGTAGTCTATGCCGGATCTCCTATGCAAGATTCTGGCTCCGACTGCTCACGGCAGAGTTAACTAAGACTATGACTTGGGGCACACTTTCTAACCTCTCAGAACTTCAATTTACACTTCTGAAAATCAGGGATAAAGATATCATTTGGTTCACAGTGTTAAAAGATTAGGTGAGGTGATCCCTGTGAATAGCCTGGTGTCTTAACTTGGGAAATGCTCAGAAAATATGAGCTCTCTTCTTCAAACTGGATGGCAGTTTCTTACGAAGTTAAATATACTTCTACCATGTGACATAGCACTTCTAATCCTAGGATTTTACTCAAAATACATACAAATGCCTATACGATATAGTTATATAAAAAAGCGAAGAAGAAGAAAGAAAAAAACTTGGACTGTGAAAAGCAGCCAGGATTATCCATCAGTTGGTGAATGAATAAGAAACTGCTTTGACCCACTGGATGAAATAGTACTTGCCACTAAAAAAGATTGAACTGCAAATACAGGGAACTCTAGAAGGTTATGTTTGGAAACCACACGTGAAGAGTATGTATCCGATCATTTCTTTATCTTTGACTTTACAGAAAAAGTAAAAGCATTTTACAGTGATTGACAGGGGAACAGTGTGCCTATCGGACATAGATCAGCTGCAAGGAGACCAGAAGAGATGCTGTAGGGTCAGTGACAGATAACATGTGTTCGTGTGGATCTGGCAGTTTCCCTCGGTCACACTGCCAGGACACAGAACCACAATGAAAACTTCCACTGGTCACAGAAACATTCACCTATGGTCACTGGTAAGTTAGATATTGGTTTTTCCTGAGCTATACAAATATTTCTTTTAATTTTTTAAAGAAAAAAGTATCTCTATAGATAATACAGATTCAAAGGAATTTTGGAGAAGGAATGACTTTGAATTTAAAAGGAAATTGGCTTTATAATTATTTTTCTAAAGGGTGCTATTCAGTTTAAGCACAAAATCATTCTACTTTAATGTTCAGCAAAAGTTTTAACTTAACTCCCTATTCTGCCCTGTCTCAGTCCTGTCAAGACAATCAGTGGCCAGTGTCTCATACCCAAAACACAGAAGGTCAAAAAGGAAGATGGTATTTTTGACACTCTGAAAAAGGCTATCCTACATTTTTACACATTTTAATTTGAAGAAGACGCTGCTTGGAAATTGAAAAGGTATTGCCAGATATTCAGCCATACAATAAGAGATGTTAGTATTTGTTTTGTCCAGATGAATAATCATAGTGAAAGAGTAGAGCCAGGATTCAGGCCTAAATGTTACTGATTTCAAAGTGCATGAATAACTTAGATTTATTAAGCATTTTCACTTCTGTTGTTGTTGTTGTTAGTATTGTTTTGATAGAACTGGTGATTGAACCCAGGGGGCTGCTACAAGTGTGCTCCATCTCCATCGTTTATTTATTTCCTTATTATTTTTTACTTTGAGATATGGACTCACGAATTTGCCCAGGCTGGCCTTGAATTTGCATTGTCTTTTGTCAGCCTCCTAAGTAGTCGAGATTACAGACATGTACCACCCCACTGGGCTCTTTTTAAGTCTTTATTAATGATAAATAAAAAAAAGATTTGGGGAATTGTGTGTGTCTGCATGTGCATTTGTGTGAATATGTTTGTATGTGGTGTGTTAGCCTAGAGTTTCTCATCTGTATGGTTGTGTGGCTTTAGAAGTAGATATTTGCAAAATTATTATTTCTTCCAATGGAAAGATTAGCTATGTTTAATTACAGTAAGGCTCTCTGTGAATCTACAGAAGGAATATCATTTATATCATCCCCTCTAGAGGGATCTGGACAGGATGTTTGCAGGTCACAGTCTATCAATTTTTACAAAGACTAAATCAAAGAAGCTGCTGCAAGCATATTATTGAAGTCCACATATTTAAGCTGTATAGATATTTAGCAATTTTTTTCCTACTAAGACTTTTTATTTTCAACATTACCTAATCCTAATAGTTATATGAAGCCATCATCTTGTATTAAGTAAACTCATTTCCATTCTTTCTGAGAAGAAAAATAATAAAGCTTCAGCTAAATTAATGCAAATGGCTTATCTAGCATATTTAGAAGAAATACAAAATAGTTCTGATATTCTTTCTGTAATTTCATGGCAATATAATAAGGATTAGTGCATGAACACTAGACCATAATGCACTGGGAAATTATAATCAGTTTCATATTTGCAGCAAATAGACCTTTGAAAATAGGTTAAAATGGTCTCTTAAATATCATAGTAATTGGAGTGTGTGAGCATTTTTTAGTTTGAAGTCTTGTGAGAAGTTGACAATTATGTTGCTGATGTGGGGAGATCTCAAGAATGAGGAAAGGACTTATCATATCTTTTATGTTATAATTTTTTAAGTCATTACCTATAATTCCCTAGGAAGTTTGGCCACATACCAGTAAGGACATAAAGAGAAATTACCAAAGTGTGTTGAAGCTTCAAATCTATTGTTTTTTTTGTTGAGATTGTAACAAAAAAGTAAGGAAACAAATTTTATATATATGGGGGGGTGGTAGGGTGGGTGGGGCTATGGGAAAAAATGAGAATTAAGTTGTGTCTTATACTGGTACAAATCCCCATTATGGAGTGCAATCATGATGTGTATATTTAATGTACCAATAAAGATAATTAAAAAAAAATCTATTGTTTTTTTGAGTCCATTCCGAGCTCTCAATACTGTCCTTGTTAAAAACTCAGGCCTTTGTCTTGGGTTCCTCCGATTTGCTGCTTCTTAGTACAGGACCTGTCTATCATGTGTGAGGCCCTAAGTCTGATACCCAGATCTTCCAAACAACACCCAACACCACAGCAAATCAGGTATCTTATTCATCCATTTGGTAAAGAGATTGTTTTGAGGAAGATCTAAACATAGTGTCCCAAATCAAAATTCATTGAAAAAAATAAATTGGTTCCTATACTATCCTTTATCTTACACTATTATTATTTGTATAATGTTGGTGATTAATGGCATGATTATAATAAACTATATTTTCTCGTTTATTAAATTATTCTACTACAGGGCCGGGGATATAGCTCAGTGGTTCCAGCGCCTGTCTTGGAAGCGCAAGGGCCTGGGTTTGATCCCTGGTAACCACATACAATACTGGGCGTGGAGACTCACGCCCAGTAGCAACCAGTACCACATACCACAGTGCCGGGCGTGGTGGCTCATGCCTGTAATCCCAGCACTTGGGAGGCAGAGGCAGGAGGATTGCTGTGATGTGAGTTGGAGGCTGAGCTCAGGCTTTGTAGCCTGAACCACAAAGCAAGACCCTGTCTCAAAAAACCTAAAAAAAAAAAAAAAAAATTACTACTTGTTTCAATTTTTTTTAAAGAAAGTTTGTCATTAGACCAAGATGTAAAAAATAGTGCTTTTTTGTCTTAATCATGGTGTCAGAAATTTATAAACAAATTTGGATAGCAGCAGAACATCTGGACTCTGTCATCAAAACACAGACTAGAAAAACAGAAATAACTTGGAGATTGTGAATATCTTATGGTCATAAGGAGAGACTTCAAACTTCAAAAAAATCCCTTTGAATTTAACTATGTTCTTTGTTTTACAAGTAGTTTATTATTTCTCTGGGGAAATCATTTTTTATTTAAAGCTTTGGAAACAGTAGCTCACTTTTATTTGTTGCCAATGAAAAAAAAAAACTTAGCCACATAGCTGGCCCCTGGGAACACAGCTTGTTATTTGTGAAGAACCTTAGACTTCCATTCACTTGAAGTTACTTCTCTGGCACATTCTGCCCAGTCTTAAAACATACTCAAGTAGAGAATAGAATATCCTGAACTGTAGATTTTCATGAAAAAAGCTAGTATTCAAAAGAATAACCAGAATTCCACAGGGTTCATTCCAAAAAAAGCATATTGAGGGCTGAAAGTATCTAAAAATATGATAAGGTCTATTACTATAGAAAATGTAAAGAAAAAAAATCTCAAAATGTCACTGCTACATATTGAATTCTACCAAGTCTATTTTTCCTCTATAGAAAGCATAAATAAAAGAGAAAACAAAGAAACTTATGGAGATGGAACTTCAAGACTGGCTTGGCATGGTGGTGCATACCCATAATCCTAACACTCAATAGGCTGAGGTAGGTTGATTGCTATGTTTGAGGCCAGTCTGAACTACATAATGAGGGCCAGTCTGAAAATAAAACAAAACAAAACTTCAAGATAATCATTTAAATGAAATTACCATTATATTTTTTTCTTAATTGAGACCTTTATTGGTACATTTCATATACACAATCATTGCACTCACCAGTGAGAATTTGTACCAGCACATGACACAACTTAATTCTCATTTTTTTCCCATACCCCTATCCACTCTACCACCTCGCCCCCTTTTATATATTGCTTTATTTTCTTTCTTTTTTTTGTTATAATCTCATTATTTTTCTCATCATTATTTACCCCTTCACCACATTTCACTTTGAGTATTTTCTATTTCACAATATATAACATACATTCTAGAACTCATTTACATCTTCATTTTCTCATACCAGACAAAAGATACGATATTTACACACGTGTGACCTATTTATTTCACTAATGAGGATGTCCTGAAGGTTCATCCATTTGAGTAGAAATGATTCAATAAAAGCGAGCTCTCCAGACAAAGTAATCCCTCATTTCAGGTATGCATTTGTATAGTAATTTTTATTTTTAATTGTATTTTATTTTTATTTATTATTATTATTTATTTTTATTATTAATTGTATTTTTATTGATACAATGTTATTTTTATTTCCATGTGGAATATTCCCTTTTTCTATATTTACTCAAATGTCAATATGCTATCAAAATTATCTGCTGAACATGGTATCAAATGTGAAGACTGAGGTTTGTAATACAGGAATAAGTAAGAATGTTTATTCTATGCTCATATTTAGTGAAAATATTTTTCACATTTTTAGAACTAGGAAAAAGACGAGTAACTATCTGTTCTTATTTTCTAAATAGATTTTTTTCTAAATTCTGTAACTGAAAACAATTGTAAACATAAATGCATACACATATAAATTTAGAACTCTTGACAATACTTGAAGGAAGAAAACTATAGACATGCATGAATGTAGGAACAGGTATAACTTTAAACATTTTGATTATTTTTGGTCATAGCTTTGAGTTTTATATGTGGTAATTTGTATGCATTTGAAAAATTATAGTAATCTTGTGCTTACCACTTAAAATTCCTTTTATTAAATAATGAATTATTAGTATTTCCCATGTTTTATGTAAAAAAATCTATTATTTTATTATCATTTATCACAGTTATAAGCATTTCTCTGATGAATATTCTATTCGATCCATCTTTAGACATTTCCACAACCCATAATTATATCATAATATCATTAGGGTAAATTTCAGTTACTAACCCTGATGCCAAAGTAGTGCTTCTTGTACATCTTTTACAGAATACATGTCTTAACTACTTTCGTGTGCATCAGAATTAAATGATGGCTTTTGAAAAGAAAAAGTTTGGGAGTCTACCTACATCCTTTCACAAGTGATATATGTAAAATGAAATATGAAAAAATGCATTTGTGCATTCTGAAGTCATGTTGTCGATGCTGATCCAAGACCCATACTTTGAGTACTATTGTGAAATAGTACCACAGTTCAAACACTGAACTCCTTTAAAGACTCATCTTAATAATGTTTTCATTTGTTGATTGAACAAATATTTATTTTCGTGATTGATGAATCCATTGCAATAATACTGAGGTCTCAGGAGGTGAGCGCAAGGTTTCTATATCTGAGGTCATTGATTTTCTGCCAATTGATTTTAAAACAAAATGAGAGTGTGCTCATGCTTTGATATTTTGCTGTTGTCTTTTGCACATTGAATTTATTTGCTGATGAATAAACATGCTGAGTTAGTTTAGGATGGCGCTGGGAGTTAATTTTCAGCTTTTTTTTGCAAATTGTGATTGCTAGAGAAGTGAATTTTAAATAAAATGTGTACAAGCATGTACATATTTTATTGCATTCAGTGTTGGATAGGGAATAGAAAAGTGGTGCAGATGCTAGGAAGAAATGTAGATCTAGGAAAAATATATGTTTGTAATTATTTCTGAAGTGGAAATAATTAGAATTGTCAAAAGAAATTATACAGCCTATTTTAGTTGCCCAGTGGATAAAAACGGGTTAATTGTGTGAGACATAACTCATGTGTATATGTTGCATATATAACACTATTAGAGATTTTGCTTTTGTTTTCATGTGTAGAAGTCTCTATACAGAAAATCTTAGAAGAGATGAAATGTTAAGTTTCATGATTCCAATGTCCAGCCAGAACAATAAATTAACCCTTGTTCATAGTTGGGCAAATGACTCTCTCTGTTGCCCCCCAGAACTTTCGAAAGTCCCCCTCTTCAGATGTAGGGCTTCAATAATGAAGCTCAACTAGACAATAAGAGTTCAGTCTGGAAGGACTGCTAACTCTAGGATATTTTTAAATTCAAATTTTTATTGGTACATTGTATATACACATCATCATTATATTCAACATTGAGAATTTGTACCAGTACATGACTTGATGCTCATTTTTCCCATTCCCTCACCCACCCTGCAACCCCCACACCCAATGTGCATAAGCTTTGTGTCCTTTTTTATTACTATTACGTTCTTTTTCCCCTCACTATTTACCCTTACCACCCTATTTCTTTTTAAATATTTTCTATTTTACCATATCTACCACATATACTAGAACTCATTTACATCTTCATTTTTTCATACCAGAGCAAAGATATGATATTTACACATCTGTGGCCTATTTATTTCACTTATGAGGACGTCCTCAAGGTACATCCATTTGAGTATGAATGGCTCAATCTTATCATTTTTTATGATAGAGTAATACTCCATTCTAGAAAAGAACCACATCTTTATCCAGTCTCCAGTTGATGGACATTTGGATTGTTTCCAAGATTTAGCAATCACAAACTGAGCTGCTATAAACTTGGGTGTACATATGTCGCTGTGATATGAATCTTTTACTTCTTTTGTGTATATCCTTAGCAGAGGAATGGCCAGATCAAATGGGACCTCTAATCCTATTTTTTGAGAAATTTAGGCTTTTACTTTGTGGATATTTCCATAGGCTTTCACTGATTTGTTAATTTAAATGTAGGGTAGTAATGAGAAAGTTCGGCTTGAAAGTTGGGCTAGTTAAGATGCAACCAGTCATGGTAATTCACCTGTTTATTGGGAGAACTATAAAAAGTTTTTGCTCTGCAAGTGTTCCAGGCAGGGAGGAAGGAATAGGTCTTTTCATTTCCCTTTTCATGATGTGGTAGTCCCCTCCAATTAGTTGTTTCAATCAGCTATAATTAGCAAATATAATTAGCGATTCTTCAAAACCTTCTGATGGACTGAGACTTGAAATAATGCAAGGAATAAGAGAGAGGCAAATTATTAGGTTTCTCATTGAATCATCAACTCTAGGAGAAATATCTGAGTAGCAGAAATCACTAGACTTAGATTTCCTAGTCCAACTCTCTTATACATGTAAGTTCACAATCATTTCTGCAGAGGAGGGTGCAATTAAGTGCTTTACCATATTTCAACTCTCTCTTCTGACATAATCTATCTAGGATTTTTATATTAAAAAAACTGAAGATGACCTAGTATTCTATATTTGTACAGAAATACTACTGGAATAGAAAGTATGTGAAAACCTTTGTGAAAGAGAGGGAAGGTGAGGTGAGCCGAGTGGTGATAGGAGAATATTTTGATACTTCCCATGTGTATTACCCAGGCTTGGCTATATAAGTGGGGAACCAGATCTTGGACAAAGTATATCTGTGATTAGTTGAGGAATTGTTTTGTACAAAGAAAATATTTTATCCTGGATTGAAGCATTAAAGAAAAATCCTATCTGATAGACCAACTAGGAGGGCTGGGCTGACATCGTAATGGAGAACAAGTAGCTGATTATCTCAAGACAGATATTTCTGGCTTAAATATGGTAAATATAAGTTTCACTTCAGATTCTTTAAAAAATGTATTGGCCCTTCGAATACTTGAGAGTAAGTAATATCTAAGTGGAGTTTTAATTATACTTGTTCTTTACATCATATATTCATTTACTATCTACCAAGTCTATATGAATATTCTCAAACTGTAGGCCATGTGCCACCCAATGATTATAGTGATAGTATATATATATATATATATATATATATATATATATATATATACACACACATACATATATATATACATATATATGTGTGTATATATATATGTGTATATATATATACATGTATATATATAGTGAGTAGTCAATACATATGGCATTATACACTATAACTTAGAAATAGGAGATTCTTGACATCAATAGAAGAATACTAAAGAGTTTCAAGGCCATGTCTTATTTTGTAAGTACTGTGACATTGAATTGATACTTGTTAATATTCCAGTCTCTCTCTCTCTCTCTCTGTCCACACAGACACACAGACACACACAGACACACACACAGACACACACACACACACACACACACACACACACACACACACACACACACACACAGCCTGGTCTTGTGCCCTTTGTTTTATAGTGAAGTAACCTGACTATATGTCAGAACATTAGTTAGGTGACAGAACCATGTCAAAATAATAGTTTGTTTCACAATGAATTTATTTTTATGAGTTCCTTGCTTTATATGACTACTGAAAGCAAAGGAGATATATTTTCTGTTTTCTCTCACATTTCCTTTTAAGACCATTTTTATAAGTGAAAGTAGATTTTGCTTAGAGAAAATAAACAAGGAATGTGCAAGTTGTTTAAAGAAATCATCAAATATAAGTATAATGTATTAAAATTAAATGTGGGAAATAAGTGCCCAAAAGATACTCAAATAATCCTTGGGACTAACTCATCATTTTCCAAAAATTAAAATAGCTAAAGCAGAATTGATTTTCCAGCCTATTTACTTCACCTGCGATGCTTTCTCAGTTCATTTCCATCTTAATTTTTGAATTATCCTCTATGCAGCTGCTCAAATTAAGAATCTAAAGTTTTCCTTGATTATATCTTTACCTTTCACTCCACAACAAGTGCTGCAAATAATCTTATTTACTCTGGTCCAAAGTAATCTGTCGCTACCCACCTTCTGTGATCATTATGAATTTGGTTCAGTTCATATCTCCCAGTGGCCTGCCCATCACCCTAAGAATAAAATGCAAGTACTTCCTGTGTGAGGAGCTCCTACCCTCACTGTCTTTTCCTTTCTTTCCTTAAAGACTTCACATATCTCCTCGTTCTTATCCACTAAGTCATCCCTGCTTGACATCAAATCCTATAATAATTATCTATTATATCTGCTGAGACATAAACTAGAGGGAAACCATCTCATAATCTGTTGCTGGTTCTAGAACAGATCCTGACACAAAATAATAACAAATATTCTTTCATATTTCTCCTCTTTAATACTTTTTTGTCACTAACATTAACATTCTTCTTATCGTTTGACTCCATAGAGTGATCTTTTTTCTATCATACATTATTGCATAAATTAATTGTTCAGGGGCAGTGTATTTATCTCTTAGTGCTGCCTGTAAAATTTGATTACCAATTTGATTTAGGGAAAAATCCTACAAATACAAGTATCTTCAATGCTGAAGGCCAGAGATTTAATATTTTTTATTAACTTGATTGCTGTTAGCAATGAATTGCTCAGCTTCTGGAAGCCACCTGTATTCCCTGACTCAAAGCTCTCCTGAAAGCTTAAGTCCTTTTCTCCTGTGTTGTCTTTCTATCCTCTTCTGAGTTGATTTGAATAGCTATTGGACTGTTTTCCCATATTTAAATTTAATATTTATTCTTTGTTTTTGATTATTTTACTGGTAAAGTCCATCTTTTGACCTCATCAAGTAGAGTCTAGATTGTTTGCCTCATGGTCATAGGATAGCTGAGGGAATGAATGTTAAGGGCAGGAAGGGTTGTGGGCGAGGGAGATAAAGGAGTGGATCTCTACATTTATCTTGCTGCACTAACAGATCTCTCCTTGTTTCATTAAGGAAACAAGTTTGACTCCTTGGGTCAAACTGACAAGTGTCTACTTAGTTAAAATAGGTCTCATATAAGTAAGTAGCACTTTCAAGCTTCTATTATTAAAAAAAACAACTAGCAAGGGAGCAGACTAGTAATAGCTATTGTACTGTTTCTCCACGTACCAGATGCACTAAGTAACTATAAAAAGAAAATTCAGTTATGATTCTATTAATTCATTAAGAAAACATCAGCCAACATGTGCCTAGTTTCTTTGCAAGCACACTGAATTTATTGAAGGCATTCTAGGAAGTGTTACTCGGTGCACTGCTATTTTCATCTGTTCTGAAGGAGAGCAATTTTTCCATGCTATTGCAGATGAGACACGTCCCTTGGAAACTGAGAAGGCACAGGATGATTGACACCTGACCTGCATTCCTGTTTTATTGAGATGTTAGCATGCCACTCATTGGGAAATAGACCGCTAAATGACATTCATATTTACCAGATGGACTGTCAAGGTATATTCAGTGGCAGCCCCTCTCCAGAAAAGAACTTCACGCCTGATGCCATTTTCTCAAGGGTTTGCGATTTGATGTTCCAGAATAAGCTGGCTTACTCTATAACTCTCTGCGTGTTTTCCTGCTTGGAGGGAGCTTGGTGCATCTCTAATTTCTCATGTGAAAATCTACACATTGTCAAGAAAAATCATCGTCTGTTTGCTCCATTTAACTGCATCTCCTCACCATTACTGGAATTTCCTTCTTTTTTATGTAACATGTTTGACCTGCTGGAACACAGTGGATAGGAAAATTCAGTTAGAAGTCATATGTGCAGGCTATGCTCAAGGGATTTTATTTATAGATCTCAGCATTCTCAAATGCTTTAGATTGAAAAACACAAAAGCAATCATCACATCCTAAGAGCTTTGAAGTACTCCAAATCTGAGACTATTTCCCTCTTCGGACAGACATTAGATTCAAAGAAGGAGCTTGCCATCAAATCCATTACTAAGTAAAGTAATAAAAAATATATATATTCCACTTCTCATTTCACTTGAAGCATTGCTCTTATTTTTGCAGTAACATGCAGGTAAAGCACACTATTGCAATCCTGATTAACAGATGAGGAATCTGAAGTAAGGCTGTTGCTTGGACTTTCATGACAAAACACTGTAGACTGGGGGGAGGGGAGCGTAAACAACAGAAAGTTATTTTCCTACCATTCTGGGTGCTGGGAAACAGAGATCAGGATTCCAGCACAGTCTGTTTCTGATGAGGATTCTTACCTTATACCACAGATAGACACTTCTCTTGAGTACTCTCGTGATCTCTTCTTTCAGAGGTCATCAAGAGAAAAAAAAAATGGAACTCTGGTGTATCTTCCTATCCTCACACTAATTACATCATATGGGCCTGCCTGCATGATTGCACTAAACTCTACAGCCTTCCAAAGGTGTCATCTCCAAGGCCCATTACAGTGGGGCTTAGGACTTAGTGTGAGAGTTTTTTGAGGCACAAACATGCAGTCTGTCACAAGTATAAGGCACAAAAATGTCTTGGTTGTGACCACATGAAAAATAAGAAAATAATACTCAGACCTATAGTGTCAGACTGCAAAATCCTCATTCTTTAAAGAAAAAAAATGAGATTGTAATGTTCTACAAAAATGGACTTTAGTAAATGGTCTAGGAAAAAATAATTATAGTGGGTCAAAGAACTTATGAAGTACTAAATTCAAATTTCTTCATTCCATGTATGTCATCTATTGAAAGGAACATATTTACTGTTTCAGCACATAAAGCAAATCCTTTGTGGCCAGCTTTTGAAGTCTCCAGACCTCAAGCATCCATAAAATTTTAAGCAAGATTTATTAATTTTTAAATGTCAAGATATCTAATCACATTTGTTAACAATTATTTGCAAGCTTTAGTTTCTTGAACCTAAATTTGTATCAGTTTTGTGTGGTGTGTTAATGGTGATTATGGACTCTTGCTAAAATTTTGATTACTTTTTGTTATAATCAAATATGTTTCTTAGAAACAATTGCACCTGGCTATTTTATGTACTGATAAAGAACATACTTCTACAACCAGTACAACCACATCATGCAATTAGAAGCAAGGAAAAGCACTGAAAGTTCTCACTGCTATGGGGTTCTAATTATTATCACAGTGGGTGTAATGATGGTGTAATAAAGAATATCGTCATGGATTCTTAAGTGTTTGGCAACAGTAAATAGTGTTTTGCTTTCTGTTTTGTAGTTGAGGATCATTGTTGTGTGTATATCTGGTAAACTTTAACAAGATGAATTCAGTAAGTCCTCGACTGGCAAACAATCGAGTTGCGAACTTTCACAGATATGGACGGACGTCACATCGTCACCACGCATAGAGGTGAACAAATGTGAAAGTCGTTCGTGTCTGCTGGATACTGTCACAGTTGTGCTGCTGTGTGCTTGCTGTACAGTGTAGTACTGTACAACAATGTAGTACTCATTCCAGGATGTCTGGAAGCAAGAAGAAAAGCAGTGGTTATGTGGAGAGGACTGCTAGGAAGTGCAAAGCAATATACATTGCATATTGGTGTCAAAGGTATATAAGATACAGAGTGGCAAATGTTCTCCTGAACCAAACTGGTTTCAAAGTCAGGGAGTTACTGTATCTGATTGTATGGCACAATAATTTTATTTATGTGATATAATCCAGGAAATTAAACTAATGGGTAGAATAAAAAAAAGCAAAATAATAATTTTAGAGTTGATATGGCTTGTAGGATAGAAAAATGCTGATTTCTAGTAATGCAGCTAATATCACTATCCTCTTGGCCTTTCATTCAACATGTCTGAGGGTAAGAATTACCTCTAGATAAAACAGACATATTTCCTTTCTGGAGGCATCTTGGATTTGATGAAGAAATAATGAAGACAGGCACAGAGAAATTCAGTTTATGAAGACAAAACATGTATCTCATCCTCCAGTGGAAAATGTCACACAGCAAGTTATTAGGAAAGCATGATCTCATCGACTAGACAAAGTAAGGTGTCAGAATCCATCTAGATAGAGACTCGTATGGGTAAACATTTGGGTGGAAAATTTAATAAGGCTATTTTTTAAAAAATAAAAAAGCTCAGTGAACCTCAAGAGAACAGAGAAACAATTCAATATGGAGAAATTTAACAGAGATGGAGGCAATTTAAATTGTCAAATAGAAATCCTTAAACTAAAAGGTGCACTAGGTAAAAGTGAAAATCTGATAGACGGTATGCATGCCAGAATGGAATAAAAAGGGAGAGGAATTAGTGAGCAGGAAGCAGCTCTCTGATAATACAGATTCAGAGGGAGGAAAAGGAAGAAGATTAAAGAGGAGTGAAGACAAGCTATTAAGAGTTTGGGACAGCATAAATGAGCACATATTTGTGTTCTTGTGGCTCAAGAAGAAGTTGAGAATTGTAGCAGTAAAGAATGCAGCCAAGGAAATACTAATGTAAAAATTCCTCAGACCTAGAGAAAGACCCAGATAGCCAGGTACAGGACAGCCCAGTGCACTCAGTCAGATTTAACATCATTTACCATATTACAATTAACATCTCAAAATGAAAGATATCTTCATACTTGAAATATGCAGATGTCTTTTTAAAAAAAGATCTAGATCATTAGTGAGCAATAAAGTGATTTTTTAAGGTGAAATTAGCACAAGGTTGTACATGTATGAAACACATTTACTGCAACACTAGTCAGATTAGAAGGTAAGGAGAGATGAGGGCCTCAAACCCTCTGACCGCTGGTGTTGCCCAGCTAGAATCACAGTGCTCTAGGAGGCTGAAAAAGGACAGTTAGTTCATAAGGAAAGTCAGTTCAACTTTGCAACATACTTTGTCAATTTTTTAAAATAGGCCAGGCATGTGGTTCAGTGTGAAGGCCCTGTGTTCAATCTCCAGTGCCAGTAAAAAGGGACATAGTTAATTATAAAGAAAAATCTACAGAAGACATAAGTCAGATAAGCTCTTTTATATGTCTATGTAAAAGTTTAAATGCAAACATTTGGCCTGCTTTAGTGATTTCTTTCTTCCAGAAAATGTCTGATTCTCTATTCTATTGGCATTTTGACCATATGGTCCAGTCTGGACATCATAATTGTTGAAATTCAAAGCGTCCATGGTGAAAGAAAGAAAAATAGAGCAAATAAAATATGGTGTGCCTTTGTCTTTAGTGACAGGAGTTTTATGCAATGCATGATTTATTAAAGGAATCTGAGCCTATTAAATCAAGACAAGAGAGGATGAAAATTCATATCCTGTTTATAATGAGGCTTTGAAAATGATGCCAATTCATTAAATAGTCACTTGATGAATATTTATTAAGAACTTACAATACTCCAAGAACTTTTTATGTAGGATACATTAGTGAATTAGGTAAATATACTTCCTCCCCTCATGAAGTCTGGCATCTAACGTGGGGTACCAAGAACTTATCATTTGAACCATGGCTGGAAGGCAGGTGGATTAAGCAATGGTTTCCCTAAAAAATGTCATATGTTGTTTGCTCTTAAGGAAGATAGAGCTTTGATACTTTTCACTTACACACGAAATTCCGAGAGCCATCTCTCATTAAGCTCAGATCATGAAAATTTAATGTCAACATTCACAAGAGTTAAAAATGAAAAAAGAAGAAATAAGCAAAGAAGAAAGAACTTTGAATGTCAGAGTTAGACCTCTCTAAGAGTTGTAGCCTTTTCCAAAGATCAGAATTTGGTTTACAGTTATTTAGACAAAATTGAGGGTCTAACGATCTGATCACCTAGAAATACACACTGTAGTGCTTTTGCACAAAGGTAGCTTAGTCACTGTCTCTTGTGGTTTTATAGTTGCTGGCTTATGAGAGAGTGATTGGGCTGCAGATCACCCTTGTGAGCAAGGGCGTTCTTCCAAGTCCCTTGTAGCCCTCTGTGGAGTGTATCAGGAGGCAATGTGTATTGTGGCAAGGGTAGGTGATGTTGTCTAGTATTGTCTAGTAGGTGGTGTTGTCTAGGCTGCAAGGAGTTTACACAGCAGAAAAGGCAGTCATTAAATTACAGATCTCTGCAATGCAAAGCTAAGATGTTTAGACACACTCTTTAATCCTTTCTTTATTTCTCCCAGAAAAAAGTATTAAAATCAACATGAATATTTGGTTCTAAGGCACTGCTCTAAGACTTAGGAAATATGATAATTTCCATGGTTGCTATAGTTACATCTTCTGCAAATAGATGATGATCAATTCCATTGAGCCAGTCAATAAAAGTTAATATAGTCCACTTTTCTCTCTTGTAGAAAAAATTGATATTGAAATGCAATCTCACAAATAGCTATGCACATGAGAAGCCATGGGAAATCTGTATATCCCTCATGTGTGACTGGGAAAGATCTCAACTCTAATTCTGGTGCTCTGTTTTTTTCTAAAATCTGTCTGAGTTCTTGCATGTTCTTCTTGATTCTTCCCTTTGCCTCTCTACATCTATGTTTTTTAAGCTAACTCGCTTCTCTCTTATCAAAAAGAAAAGGACAAAAATCAATTGTTTCATTAGATTCCACAATAAAACCCTATTCGAACCCTGGCCAATTTAAGAATGATTTCACTGGTGACTTTAAGAGTCTTGAGATAGAGCATATCTCATAGGGCATAGCTTTCTGAATACTGGCTAAATTCACAGTAATTTGATATAAGTCACTGTGACATTTCTACACATTCATCACTTCAGGCATTAAACATGTCATCCATCCTTCTACCTTCCTGCTCATTCTCATCCTTCACCCCTCCCCTGACTACCTTCTTGCCTTGAAAAGTCCTTTTTATACTTTCATTTCATTATTTTGTTGGCTTTATTTTAATTTCCACTTATGAAATAGATTCTTGCCTTTCTGTGTCTGCTTTATGGTACTTGACTTAGTATCTCTCAGTTTGATCCATTTCCTACAAATGACAGACTTTCTTTCTTCTTTATGGCTGAATCCTATTCCATTCTGTAGATATACCACATTTTCTTCCATTCATTTGTTAATAGCCACTTAGGCTGATTCCACAAGTTCATTATTGTGAACAGTGCCACAATGTGACCATAGGTATCTTTTACATACTTACTTCAAGTATACACTCAAAATTTAGATGGCTGGATTGTACATAAGTTTTATTTTTTTATTGAAAATACACTAGTATTTAGATAAAAAGAAAACTAAATATAATTCAATCAAGAAAATATCCTCTGTAATTTTTTCTCGTCTCATTTTAGACATTAGTATTGTTGTTGTTCTGATGCTTATCAGTTTTACTGATGTGCCGAGTCCAAAGAGTGGATGTTATAGGAAAACCTACTCTATAAGAAATGTCAGGCAAGCAAGTATCTACATTTAGCACAGTTGTGGTAAATAACTGGAACAAGAGTATCTTAATTTTTTTCCTGCTAGAATCAAGTTTATATTTGACAATGTTGTTTTGTGTCAAAAGTAAGAGGTTTGGCAGCAAAGGAATATCTCTGGAGACAGCAGTCTGAGCTCAGCATTATGAGGTGTTCCCCGGTTTTCCTTGTTTTATTGTCTATTGTTAAATGTTTTAGATTTGAGATTACACAGTTTACTAAAGAGCTCACCAGCTTTGACAGAAGTTTGCTAGCAGGTGTAACTCTCTCTTTTTCCTTATCTGCTGTGGCTCTAGACGTGTGAAAGTCATTGCATATGCCCAATGTTCCTTGGTCACTGTTCTCTTTGAGTCCTTCAAATATCCT
This sequence comes from Petromus typicus, assembly GCA_004026965.1. NCBI lineage: Eukaryota > Metazoa > Chordata > Mammalia > Rodentia > Petromuridae > Petromus > Petromus typicus. Next base: position 24,160 of record PVIR01000325.1, read on the forward strand.
GTTTCATCTGTCTTGGTTGCACTTCTCTATTTACCTGAGTGATGCCTACTCATTCTTTAACATTCACACATTATTTTTCCAGGATGCCACTCAGAAGTGAAATTGGAGAATCCAAAATCTTCCTTACCTTCTAGAATCACTTACATGTCAAATTATTTGCTTATATATTAAGACCTGAGACTGTACCCCAGAGAATATAAAAGTTATCAAAGCTACATTCAGCCTTAATACTCATGTTTTAAGAGCTTGGCTCAAAAATTCTCACATTTTGCCATGATTTCTTTTGTTTTGAAAAGGGCTGACATTATGATTTGTATTGTCTGCATCCGTAAGAGTTATATCTAACATCTGTGACCTTTTGAAGACAGAAACATTTTTTTTGTTCTCTTCTGTGTCAACAACATCTGTCATAGTTCTTGGAAGATTATATGAACTCAGCAAGTAATTGAATAAATGAATGAATGAGTGAACAATTTAATTATTAATTAATAATAAATGGTTACACTCTCAGCTCTGTATAATCAAGCAATCTCTTCTCTATAGCTTTGATCTCTTCAAGTTGTTTGCAAGATTTGTTTTCCAAAAATAGCCATTCATTAAATTTTGATGAATGAATGGATTTTAAGTAAATTCTAAAAAGGTAACTACTCAAATTTAACTCCTAGCATTTAACTCTGAAGTCATATCTCCTTAGGACATCCTCTTGATTTTGTATTCATAGATGAGAAAATTGATTATATATTACTTTTTTTTAATAGGGTCTCACTTTGTAGCTCATGCTGGCCCTCAGCTCAGCCTTGAACTCACAGCAATCCTCATGCCTCTGCCTCCCGAGTGCTGGGATTACAGGTGTGAACCACTACGACTGGCACTGTGGTCTGTGCTACTGATTGCTGATGGGCGTGAGTCTCCACACCCAGGATTGTTGTATGTGGTTACTGGGGATCAAACCCGGACCCTTGCACTTGCAAAGCAGGCACCAGAACCACTGAGCTAAACCCCTAGCCCCTCAAAATTTTTATTATACATTTCACCCCAATTCAAAAGGACAGAAAAACATCTATCTTGTAAATCTGAGCACCTACACATAGCAACATTGACATCAATGATCATTTTTGTAATATCTACTGTATCGGGCAGGACTCTTTTTTGGTAAGAAACAATAACCTGATTCAAACAAACTTAACCAAAATAATTTATTGTTGCACTTGACCTAGAAAGAAGCTGTTCTTACTGCTGATTCCAGGAAATATGGAAATTCTAGCTCTTATTTTCTTTTGCTTCTGAACATCAGATTCTTTTTTAAACTTGTACTGTCGTTGTATAGTCATCTTGTGTACAAGTGTCTTTAGTTCTTTTTATTTTTTCATTTTTGTTTTTATTCTTGGTGGTTGAGTACAGGCCCTTCACTCTGAGATGCATCCCTTTTTAGTTTATGATTTTTAATTTTGAGAGGGGTCGAAGTTGCTCAGGCTAGACTTGAATTTGTAATGCTCCTAGCTAAGCCTCAGTATTGTTGCTACCGACATGCACCATCACACTCAGGTTGGACTATTGAATCATGTTTCATTCACCACCCATGTTTTTAAAGCTTCACTTTAAACCTAGCAGAAGAAGAATCAACCAAGATCTTCCATTTGGTCCAGAGATAAACAATTATTGTATGTTGAGCCTGTACCACTGGCCAGGAGATTCAAAAGTTTTCACTCTTGGGTTTAGAAAGCTTTAGATTGGTTGGGAAATTTTGGAGTTGAGTGAATTGAAAGGGAAGATAGCAAAAGTTG